>VXAC01007788.1:100986-157175 GCA_013399225.1 Rhipidura dahli
GCTCCCCTCAGTCCCGTCCCGCAGGATCCTCACCCCGCTCCCCTCAGTCCCGTCCCGCAGGGTCCTCACCGCCCTCCCCTCAGTCCCGTCCCGCAGGATCCTCACCGCCCTCTCCTCAGTCCCGTCCCGCAGGGTCCTCACCCCGCTCCCCTCAGTCCGTCCCGCAGGATCCTCACCGCCCTCTCCTCAGTCCGTCCCGCAGGGTCCTCACCCCGCTCCCCTCAGTCCGTCCCGCAGGATCCTCACCGCGCTCCGCTCGCAGTGGGACCCGACGCGGCGTCTCTGGCGGGCAAACACCCGGCGCCCCGACTCCGGCCCTCGCCGCGAACGGCCGAGCTGAGGGCCCAGAGTCCCCGGGTTCCGCGACAGCCCCGCTGAACAGGCTGGCTTAAGATGGTGGAGAGTTTCAGTCTTTGGAGTCAAGCTGATGAGGTCACTTCTATCCCCACGAACTCCCACTTTAATTAGAGCTATAGATGGGCTTTATTTTACCTCCAACCAATCTGTCTTGGGGGACAAAGAAACAGGATCATCAGGATCCTTCCAATGCACACAAGAGTGAAGCAGACCATTCCCTCACAAGAAAGTGAAAGGAAAGGGAAATAGTGATCCTTTAGTAGTACAGTCCCCTTTAGTCACAGGGATGCTCACGTGTGGAAATCCCAATAATTAAGATGACTCCTTGGGTGCCATCCTTGACTGGCTCGTTTTCCAGTCCAATGTCCCTCTTCTTACTGGCCCTTTCTCATGGGTGGATGTCATTGGCCCACAGCTTCCCACACGACTGATTAATTTTAATTCCTCCATGCTTTTTCTTATCCTGAGCCCACATCTATGTAAGTATCTGCATAACTACCTCATTGTCCTTTGATCAAGCTTCATTTTCCTTAAAAGCTCTTATTTTTCAAAATACCCATGAAAAGTGGGACAATATGTAGACCGATGGTACCTTGTGATGGCTTGCCAGTCATTTGATTTCGTATTGTTTTCCTGCACTCTCCATGTCTCTGGATCTATTTGTGTTCTGTTGTCTAAAATTTGGGTTATAAACTCTTTGGAAACACAGTAATGCAGAAATATCCCTTTTCCATGTTTGCACGCATTTTACACAGTGGAGCTGTGGTCCCTGAGCAGCATTTTTGGGGCTACAGTACTAAAAATGGTTGTTATTGATACTATGCTACCCAACACTGGAAATTTGTTCAATGCTTTTGATTACAAATTCCTATTCTGGTTATTTATAACTTTGTGAATTTTTATGCTGGGTGTCTGCCTATATTTAGATTTTTTTTGGAAAGTTTCAGCAAAAATGGTTATGCTATTTCCCAGAAAAAAGATTATGAAAAAAAGACATTGTTTTGCCAATGTTAATGAATTGGTTGTAAGAATTCTTTTTTGGAAATGCTAGCTACTTCGTGCTTTGACTTGGAGGTTGGCAGGCTGGAGACCTCCTAGTGCCAGACACATAAGCATTTGCCCATATTTGGCTGAGTTTTAAACCCTATTCTGTAGTAATATGGTAGAGGTTGGCAGATAAATTCCTCAAAATTTCTGTCTGTCCTGAGCATGTGCTACTTTTGCAGGCGAGCTGCATTATCTCCACTGAGTAATTCATGCCTTCTGCATTCTTACCAACCCAGGATTTCCTTGCAGATGCTTTTAAAAGTTGCAGCAAGATGGCTTGTGGCTGGTGCCTCCTGTGCCCACACGCTGCCAGGTCCACAGAGAGCAAGAAACCATCCCTCTTCAATCCCGGGAAGAAAAGATCAAGATCTCAGATATATGTCCAGAGAGAACCAAGAGCTTAAGCTGGAAAAACATGGGAGCTGGTGGGTTTTTTCAAAAAGAAAATAAAAGGATAATCTTGTTGGATAAGGAAGGAGACCATAACCTAAAATCAGTAGGAAGGAACAGGCTATATGAAAAGCTGGTAAGACTGACAAGATCAGAACAGAACGAAGACAGGGATAAAGAAACTTCTTCTGGCCACCTGAAAAGCCATAAAGAAGGATGAGTGCAAGGACATAGGTCACCTTCAGACACTATGAATGAAGAGGCAGTTACAAAAGAAAGCAGAGCAGATGAGAAGTCAGTCTGGATGAAAAGAGACAGGGAGAGATGGCTGAGCAGCCTAAGTAGAGGATTTGGAATGGCAGAGAGAGAACTAGTGAGAATTAGTTGGAGGAAAGGGAAGATTGAAACAAGGACCCCAGGTGATGAAACAAGTGGGTGGAAAGCAGACTCACTAGATACAGAACTGATTTGGAGAAGCTGGGTGTAGAGCCAGGATCATGAACATGGAAGAATAATGAAATTGGCAGAAAAAGAAGAAACAGCAGAGACTGTGAATAGGAACAGTAAGTTTAGCATTATGCTGAATAAAGTTTGAGTGTAGGACTTCCCATGCAGACAGACAGGAAAAAGAAGCTTTGTGATAAGAAAGGATTAGAGGGAATAAAGCAAAAAAGGTTATGAATGTGCCAAGGGAGAAAATAAAAACAAGAAATGAAATCCTTGTAAATTGGTACACATGATCTGTGACCATGAAGACTTGAAATTACACAGAGTTGCTGAGACTTGCTCTGTCTCCATGTAAAAAGTATCTGTGCAGTTCACTTTCAGACTGCATCTCATGCTCTCTTAGAAAGCTGGCCCACCCAGAAGGTGACTGTCTGGTCTTACTTTGTCTGGGTACAAATTTCAGCCCTGCCAATGATCTCTCCATGCTGTCAATATGATTCCACAGAGAGGAATTGAGGAGAGGATTTTGCTGGCTTTTCAAAGAACCTTAAAAATTGCAAACAACACTCCCCCCACCTTCATATAAAGAAAGCTCGCTGCAAGACCCCCTACTAGATGCTAAGAAGCATCAAAATTACAGATACCAACTGTAATATTAATTTAATGTGCTTTTGTGTAGCTGCATGAAGAATGGTTCTATTTGGAATTCACTTTCCTCCTTTCATTTCCTACACTCTCAATCAGATACAGATATATACTTAGAAGTCATGAGGAACTTTGCACTGTAGATAATTAAAAAGTGGATAAGCAAAGAATCATAGAATATGCTAAGTTGGAAGGGACCCATTAGGATCATAGAGTTCAGCTCCTGGTCCTGCACAGAACACCTCAAGAATTTACTTCTTGAAGTCTGACAGGCTCGATGCTGTGACCACTGCCCTGGGGAGCCCATTTCCCTGCTCAGCCACTCTCTGGATGAAAGAAGTTCTCCTAACATATAACTTAAACCTCCGTTTGATACAACTTCCTGCCATTCCCTTGGGTCCTGTCACTGGTCACAAGAGTGAAGACATCAGTACTTGACCTTCATGTTGTGAGGATGTTGAAGATCACAGTGAGGTCTCCCCTCAGTCTCCTCCAGGCTGAACAAAGTGACCTCAGCTGCCCCTGATAAGGCTTCCCCTTGCGGTGCTTCACCATCCTCATGGCCCTTCTCAGGATGCTCTCTAATAATTTAAAGTCTTTTTAATAATGTGGTGCCCAAAATGGCACCCAGGAGTTGCCACCCCACTGCAGAGCAGAACAGAGCAGGACATTTTCATCTCTTGCCCAGCTGACAGAGCCCAGATGCTGTACCTGATGCACTCCATGGTAGAATAATCTTACTGAGCACTTGTTTACACTCCATTATAGTGTGTGGCATTTTTGGCGGTGTTTGGAAGCTCACATAGAATTACTTTGACAATCTGTAAACATGAGGAAATCTTAGGAAAGTACCTGTGATAATAGTCTGCATCTCCAGTCTTTCTTTTGGGAGAGGAGATTAACTGGGACCTATATAATTTGTATTCCCCAATTTACTTATACCCCATGTTTTCTGGCTTAGCTTTTGTATGAAGACATTTGTATGAAAGATTAGGAAGGAATATTGGCTTTGGTGCATCCAATTCACTGATGACTTTCAGTTCTTACATCACTGTCATTTCTGACATGGATGATGAGTGATACACCGCTTTGATGAACATAAGCCCTGGCTGAGATCTCACCACACATGCCAGACAGTAGGAATTGAGTTGGGAAGGCAGCTAAAAGACTTGGCAGAATTTATACCAGCACTCCTACTTGAGAAAGCATAACTGACTCTTGTAGCATGGTGAAATAAAAAGGGTAAGAAGGAGGATCCAGTAATTACAGCCTGACCTCAGTTATGGAACATTTTACATTGAATGCTACTACATAGCACCTACAGGATGGACAGGGGATCAGACCCAGCCAGCATGGGTTTAGGAGGGGTAGGTCATGTTTGACCAACCTGATCTCCTTCTACAACCAGGTGACCTGCCTGGTGGATGCAGGAAAGGCTGTGGAGGTTGTCTATTTAGATTTCAGCAAAGCCTTTGACACTGCCTCCCACAGTAAACTCCTGGAAAAGCTGGCAGCGCACGGCTTGGACAGGAGCACTCTTTGCTGGGTTAGGAACTGGCTGGATGGCCGGGCCCAGAGAGTGGTGTTGGATGGAGCTGCATCCAGCTGAGGACCAGTCACTGGTGGTGTCCCTCAGGGGTCAGTGCTGGGGCCAGTTCTGTTCATTATTTTAATTGATGACATGGATGAGGGTATTGAGTCTGTCATTAGTAACTTTGCAGATGACACTAAGCTGGGAGTGTATGTCGATCTCTTGGAAGGAAGGAGGGCTCTGCAAGAGGACCTGGCATTGTTGGATATATGGACAGAGTCCAATAGGATGAAGTTTAACAAGTCCAAGTGCAGAGTCCTGCATTTTGGCCACAATAACCCCCTGCAACGCTATAGGCTGGGGACAGAGTGGTTGGACAGTGCCCAGGCATAAAGAGACTTGGGGGTACTGGTCAACAGCCAACTCAACATGAGATAGCAATGCTCCTTGGTGGCCAAAAAGGCCAATGGCATCCTGGCCTGTATCAGGAATAGTGTGGCCAGCAGGACCAGGAAGTCATTCTTCCTTTGTGCTTGGCACTGGTGAGGCCACACCTTGAGTGCTGTGTCCAGTTCTGGGCCCCTCAGCTCAGGAAGGACGTTGAGACACTTGAACGTGTCCAGAGGAGGGCAACAAGGCTGGTGAGGGGCTTGGAACACGAGCCCTGTGAGGAATGGCTGAGGGAGCTGGGGTTGTTTAGTCTGGAGAAAAGGAGACTCAGAGGTGACCTTATCACTCTACAACTGCCTGAAAGGTGGTTGTAGTGAGGTGGGGGTTGGTCTCTTTTTCCGGGCAACAACCAACAGAACAAGAGGACACAGTCTTAAGTTGTGCCAAGCAAAATATAGATTGGGTATTAGGAAAAAGCTTTTTACAGAAAGAGTCATAAAATATTGGAATGGTCTACCTGGAGAGGTGGTAAAGTCACCATCCCTGAACATGTTTAAAAAGAGATTGGATGTGGCACTCAGTGCCATTGTTTAGTTTAGTTGAGGTTTTGGGGCATGGGTTGGACTCGATGATCTTGAAGGTCTCTTCCAACCTGGTGATTCTGTGATTCTGTGATTCTGTGAAATACAGCATTCAGCATATTCCGGCTGCATACCTGGACTCTCCAGAATAAACTTGGTCCAGAACCAATTTTTATGGCCATGTCAAGGCACATATGACTTTTTCTGCCAGATGCAAACCTGTAACAATCATCAACATTTGGGCCACCCAGAGGAGGTTGCTGTAATATTCCTCCGATGTGGAATCATAAATGTACTGAAGATTGTGAAGACTGCTGAGGCTTGAAAGGAGCTATATCTTAAAGGCTTAAACTGACTGCTGAACCAGAGTGTAGGTCCACCCTTAACTGTGTTTCTCTGTACTCAGCAGTTTTCTTGCTTTTTGTTTGTACTTCTTCCATTTACAAACTTTTCCCATGATCCTCCCAAGTCAAGGGACTCTACAGATTCCTGGCTGCAGGAGCCATGCAAATGAATCTGCTGGCTTCTGAGATTAATGGACCTTGATTTTTTCTCAGTATTCTGAATTGATTCATTCATGCATTGTAGACACATTTATCCACCTGCTGTTTGTGGACTACAGATCCCAAAAGAGATACTTTTGAACAGGAAAAAGGATCTAGCCTAGGCTTTTCCATTAGCATTCTTCATTACAGTGTAGGAAGAAATGCATCTGGCCTCTTACTGGATGTGAAAGCAAAATTCAGTCTCATCTTGCTCTGACTGACCTTCCTGAAAGATCTGAGGATTCCTGGCCTAAAAGAAGCAGGAATGATCAGTGCTGTAGGGAGATAAGCTTTGTGAGCTTTGTGTGACAGGAGGGAAATTTAAGAAGCCTATAACAATAATGAAGGAAACTGGTGGAGATGTGGACTAAGGGTTTCAAGTGCTGTATGGAAACTCTGGAAACTCAGTTTGCTCAGCAAAAACTGAGCTTGCTTTTGCTTTGCCGTATGGACCAGGGTAGATGGCTGTCAGAGCTTCAGCAAATCTCCCCAGTGTTCACTACTGCGCAGCCTGTATGCAGGGGATGCACCAAAACATGGGCTCCATGCATGTCACAGGAGGAATAATGCCAGGAACCTGGAGCCAGAAACGTGCAGCACAGTAGGCTCAAGGACACTAAAGGTGGGTGGCACTGCCACCACCTCAGTGTTCCCTACATGACTCTACATGCTTCTCAATGAGTTACAGGACCCTCAACCAGCAGTGGTTGGTGACAACTGAAAGAGGCTGCAGCTCCATCTCATATCTCTGTCTGCTATGTCTCCAGCAGCACATGAGACTGCCTTTGCATCTTAGCCTGGAGTCAATTTTCAAATGTAACCCAGTGACAAACTCATTACTTTGGTCCCAGTATGAAAACCTTTCAGGAGAACTTAAGTAAAAGAACTAATTCCACTCAAAGTGCTTTGCAACATATAAGAGAAGAAAAATTAGCATTTGATATTTTTGGTGGTGTGAGAAGAAGTTACAAACATAATGGTGATAGGAGATGTAGCTGAGATGTGTGTCCTTTTTGACCTGCTTGAGATGTGGTGATTGCTTGGATCTCAGCCACCATAAGTCATATGGCAGCAACCTCATTCTCATCAGCATTTTTCTTTTCCTTCCACCAGAAAATGATGATTGATTGTTCTCTTCACATGTGGATTTTGTAATAATAATCTGTCTTTTTTCCTCAGAAAGTTGAATTACTGGCCTGAGATTTTTCTGTGAATTCTTTAGGACCACATTGAAAGACCCATATACTTCTCTGAGAGAGCATGGGATGTCTTAGAGGTTGCAACACAGGGCAGAGAAGGGTCCTTAAGAGTGCATATGGTTATGAGAGAAGAGCCAGCAGCATCTGGACAGTTATGGACACTCAAAAATCAAAATACAGATTAAAAGGTGGTTTAGCTGATGAAAACTACCCTGTCAGTCATCACAAAATCTTTTTTCTTGTATTTGAGTGACAAATAATGTCATCAGTTCACAGGAAATCAGATGATTTAAAATGCAAGAGTAAAAACCAGATACAATGGACAAAAGGCCCATGTTTACATGGTGCAAGACAATGCACCATGGATATTGAGATGTCTCTGTTTATAAAAATGCAGTAGGCCAGGGAACCTATGTTATTTTATGGGAGGGTTCAGACCTATTTGTTATGCAACTTAGACCTAGGAAGTGGGATGGTTGGTTTTGGCTTCTTTGACATGGTTTTGGATAAGAATTTGGTATGTGGACTTAAAGA
This sequence comes from Rhipidura dahli, assembly GCA_013399225.1. NCBI lineage: Eukaryota > Metazoa > Chordata > Aves > Passeriformes > Rhipiduridae > Rhipidura > Rhipidura dahli. The sequence goes on from VXAC01007788.1 coordinate 108,653, forward strand.
GAGCTCAGATTGCAAACTTTAAGAATTCGTCACTTTTAGTGGCTTGCAAATGTGGTCCAAAACCGAAATCCTGTGGGAGAACTGATGTTTGAAGAAACGCCGCAATTAAAAATCAAATAGGGAACATGAAGTAGCTATTGGAAAATGTGGTTCATTTTATAATATGATTGAATAATAGAACAAACACTTATGAATCCGCAACTAAGCCTGAAAGTGTGGGACCAGGTTTTAGAAAGAAATAATTTGCAGCCAACTATTTCAGAAATAAGCAAAGTGCTGTAATTGGTGAGGTCCTGAAATGTGTGTGCTGCCAGTTTTTAGATGCACTAGACAAACTTGAATTTGTATTTGTTTTGACTCAGTCCCCTGAAATAAACTTGGATCAGATATTTAAAATCCAATTATGCTATCTACAATATTTCAAATGCTAAAATAAACCCCCCAAAAGGAAATAAGGTCTCCTTACTGCTTTCAAGTGGGTATTAGTGCTGGGAATAACCAAAGAACACTATTATCTTGATATCCTCTTTGTTAACACCATGGTTTCATTTCACATTTGACTCCCACTAAAGCAATGGTATATTGGAAACAAAAAAAACAGAAACTTCTTTCTCCCCAGTAAAAATATACATGATGCTCAGTAAAACCCAAACATGTTGCCAGTGTATCCACATACTTTATCGTTTGTGTTGAGTTTTTTTGAGTGAAAATTTGTCAAGCATCTGAAATTGAAAAAACAAATTCCAATATGTTTTTATTTTTTGCCAGTGGTACTCAAGAAAAAACAAAGAACTGGGACAAATTTTCCAGAGTAATCCTATAATCCCCTAGCTTGAAGTAGAAAAAAATTAATCATTTACTTTACTTCTTCTTTGGAACAAATGATTCTCACATATTTTGATATTTAAAATAGAAAAACCCTGAAAACAAAAGGCAGGTGTTTCATCCCTTTCCTCTTTTTCTTTTAGCTTTGTTTTCAGAGGAATTCAGTGATGGTCTTCAGGAGCTTCTGACTGTAGGTGTGAAAAGGCCACTATGGAATGCACTCTAAAACCAGCCACATAAACACCGAAGTGCAACACTCAGAGAAGAGTCACATCTATTGCACTCTGCTGGCATAGCTGGGAGGCCTGGAAGAGCTCTGGGATCTCAGACAATAAGCAACTCTGTTTAGAATTCCTAGCGTACTTGGGAGTATTTTGCCATCATGTGAGCATTTATATCATAAGAAAATCTCATTTGAAAAACATTTTCTTTGTGATTTAGGAAATACTGATGTCTAATTCAGTGTATGAATTGTAGAGCTTTCACTCAGACTAAGAGGAACGCTTGATACTGTACTGCATTGGATTGATTACTTCAGCTTTCCCTGATTTCTGTACTGTAAGTAGAAGAAAGGCTTTTAAAAAAATTTATTTGCTATTTTCCTTTAACTCGGGCTCAGCAGGAGTTTCATGTCATAGCAGGAGTTTGCCAGTTCTCACAATTGTCTCTGTAATAGCTTTGTTGAAAGTCTGGAAAAATATGGGGTATCTCTGGATTTGGGCAATTTTATCAAATTTGGAACTGTCTGGTCTCAGTTTGGCTGCTGTTTGCTTTCACCACTCAACTTTGTGGTGATCTTCCTGTGGATTGAGTCCCAGGCTGAAAGCACCCTGCTTGGTTGAGGTCCTTCCGCACCCTCAAGGTAAATAGTGATCTCACTGCAAGGTCTCCAATTATTTATTTGGCCAGGGTGAAATTCTCCCACCGTTTTTTGACTGTCAGCCTGAAATGTTTTCTTTCATGTATCCATTTGCACTGACAAATTTGTCCCTAGCTCCCGCATCCTACCTGCTCCAGTCTGGTCTGTGTCCACCAGCCGTACCCTGTGTCTGGGCTGTAAAATTTCCTTCCTTTCCTGGCATTTCTAATAAGGCACTTACTCAGCTCCAAGAAATCCACTGACTCTGTTCCAGGCTTGAAGAGACTCATGGCCCCACCTTCCCTTTGCCTGCCAATCTTGCTGCTGCAGCTCTTTCACCTTTTTCTTTTTGTTCCTATGACCTGTGGGGCTTTTAAGTCCTATACTGTTCAGGTGGAGTCTTCAATGTCAAACAAGAGACCACTGTTAGTATTATTTTAAACCTAAAACATCATCATACCTTTTATTTGCCCTATTTTGGATACTGTGGGCTGTAGCATAGAGAGCAAATACTTTTCTTAGTATATTTCTAAAGCTTGAAATAAACAATGAAAACAAAACTGGAAATGTTGTCACTGTCTTCCAGAATTTCCACTCTGGAATGATGAATTTTTTTCTTGTGTTTGTCCCATAAGAAATCTTGGCTGAGATGTTTTGCAACCTTCTTTCAATATCTTGCAATCAAATCCTTGAACATTTGTCACCTAAGATCTGTGCCACTCACACCTTTGTCCCTGCTACCCCAACACTGCTTTCATGTCATGTCCATTCTTATACCAGCATTTTTTTCTTGTAAAGAAATTATTTTGTGAATTCAGTGTTAGTCCCTCTGAAACCAAATGATTCCAGAATTAGGTTTATTTGAACCTTTTGTACATGCATAAGGACCAACCTTATATCAAGTTTAGCTATGTTTTTAGTTATGGATAGGCATGCACCAGTGCAGGCAGCCTGTAATCCTGGATAGTCCCCTTTCTGTCACCACTTCCTTCCTGGTTTTGTCATTGTTGGAAACAAGCACAAGGAGTGCATTGTCTCATCATTTGACCTTCCGCATCCACTGTGACAGTAATTTTCATCTGTCCCACATGCAGGTTGGCATCCAAGTAATTTTATGCAAAATTTGAAAAATCCTCAAAGTAATTTAATTTCCTTTGGAGCTGAGCCAATAAAGCCTCATGGTCATCCTGAGTGTTCAGGTGACTTTCCTGCCATTTTCAGAATGGGCAGAGGAAGGAAGGAAGGAAGGAAGGAAGGAAGGAAGGAAGGAAGGAAGGAAGGAAGGAAGGTTGATCAAACTGTACATTAACATAATGCAAGCAATAATTCTTTAGGATATTGATCCATTTCTGACAATTTTTACTAAGCAACAGTCAGGCCCAGCTAGGTGGCTACACTCAGATGTTTTGAAGTGATATTTAACCTCTCATGTGTTAAAACCTTTTAGGTGAAGGAGTTTTCTGCAGTGACTTGACCAGGCTTATCTAACTGAATGGTTGAGTGAACATGCCTGATTTTAAAGGAAGGGAGAAGTTCCTATTCCATACACAGGTATTTCATACTTCCCTATTTTTTTAACTTACTTTAATTCAAATACCTAGAAGTATCAATTCCCATGGTCCCAAAATTATTTTAATATTGATACTATTTTTACCCAGATAAAAGTGAAGGCTCTTTCTGATCATTAAGAGGAGTAAAAAATATTGGCACACATATAAAGCCCCAGGAGCTTTCAAGTAGCATTAAATCATACCTTTAATAAACTTAGGATTTCTCCCAACTGACTTCATTATCTGAAAACTGCCTTACTGGAGCAACTAACCAGAAGCATTATTTTAAAAATTAGAGTTTCTGTAGTTCTTGCTTAACTTTTTCTGGAGTTCTTAGGATATGTGAACTTTCACAACTCGGTCACATCATCATCTGGGCATTTTACTGCATCCATTTCACATAATGGCACTGACATGGACAAAATAGAAGTCATGTACTTGGTAACAATGAAATATTTTTTGGGGTGGGGGTGGTATGAGTACAATTAATTCAGTCCACTGTCAGTAAAAGAATTTTAATTGCATTCTTTATCTAAAGTCATTGCTGACTTTAAAGGACTATTTTTACCTTTGCACTATAACAGCTACTTGAGTTAGCAAGATCAGATTTCCACACTGTAAATCCTTTTGGAGAAGGTTCTATAGTGTTCTTGCCTCGCACATGTTTGGCATGGCAGAAACCATAACTGGGCTCCAGCCAAAGGCTCGTGACTTCCCATTTTTGGCTGTGTGGAGACCTCACCCATTCCACAGAGCCTTGAATGCTATGGGAGTGAGCAGCAAGGGATCCGTCAGGAATGCTGCATGTTGTAAACATGGCCAGTGCTCCCAGCAGGGCTCATGGCCCTCATTCTACGGATTGAAGCAAAATATTTCTTCATCACTTCTGAATTTTAGAGCAAATACAGAACAAGCCCATGGTCTCTCCAAACCTCAGGCAATTTACTTTGGCTACCAATACACCCACAGAAAGAGTTTTGCGATTTATATATTTATCCTTTCCTTACTTAGTATTGATTCTAAATAAAGAAGAAACCATGCTTGACGGGAAACCTATGAGTAAGGACATATGAATTAAAGAGTTTGTTTTATCTACCCACTTTCCTTCTGCTGCTGCCAAAGAAAGTTTTCTTCTTTGTCGTGAAAGTAATGGTGCTCTGCATATAATCGGTATGATATAGATCAAGTGGAAGCTTCTTTTTCAGATATTGAGTACTGAGAAACTATCAAATTATTATTCTACTCCATTATTCATATTTCATTAATCTTATCTAATCTACCCAACAAGGAACATGTACTGACAAGCATTCAAAAAATTCACCTTTCTTATTTGCCTATCACTATAATCCATCATTTTATACGTCTAATTTATTTAGTTCAACTTTAGTTTGACAGATCTTATGTCTGCAGAAGTAAGAAAAAGGAGATACTTCTGTGACAACGTCATGGAGAAAACAAATGTGAATAGACAACCCTGTTATGTTTCTAAAGTACCAATGATTTTATTTTACATTCATATTCTTATATCAGTGGTAAAATGCAGCCATTTTTCCTCAATGGATAAGTTTAAAATAATATTTTTGTTATGTCTGTGGAGAACTATAATAACCTTGAACCAGTACTCCAGATGCAGGTTGCACTATATAATTAGGTACCCTAGATAAACATTACTGTAGAAGTTAGAACTGAATGAACTTTTAAGAAATGGAAAGAAAGGGAATTATGATCCAGTGGTAAGAATACACTTTGGGCAATGGTCATATAACAGTGTTTTCCTGGTGATAGTTTTACCCATTTGTCTTAGTAAATAAGCAAATGGGCTTGGAAAAAGAATTAGGTTTTATTTTAATTTTTTTAAAAATGCATTCTCACTCCTTGTTTTTGAATTTCAGTGCAATACATATTGCTGCATGATGGGATGACAAAGCAGGTCAGTCCCTAAGCACTTGCATGCACACACTTTTCAGCTTCCTTAGAAATTGCACAGTATTGATATAATTCCAACATTTGCCATGACTGTACTTTATAGAAATGGCCATCAGGCACATGTTGGACCCAGTGATATGGTTAATGGCAAGAAAAATAAAAATATCACACAGAGAAAACAAATCACCTGAGAAAGATGCTTGCAGGATGCAGAACCAATGTACTTTTTATACATGCCAGGTTCTCTCTTCTCCATCCACTAGTGTGAAATATGGGTGGTTGCTTCTCTGCCTCTGTGGCTTTGGAGTCCAGGTGATAACTCATCGAGACAACAGAGGTGAGTATCATGTGATGTAGCTCTGTACAAGTAAAATAGACACATTGGCATTAAGGCCAAAAACCCATCTGAAGTCAATCCCACAAATTTCCAGATGTTTTGGAGGAGGCCTAGAGGTTAAACAGTGCTCTATGAGAGACCTGTACTACCCAGATAAGTGGTCCTTCCATATGCCTGGCCCAAATTAAGAGGCAATTTTTTTACTCCCTGTGTTAGTCTATGAAGTTGAAACTCAATTTAAGAACTGACTGATTGTTTCCTCCTGTGCCAAAATAAAGCTGCCTTAATGGTAGCTCTGAATTGGCTTGTCATAGGGATAATAAAGGCTTCACTTGTAATAATGGAGAGCATCTACTCCTCACCGGTGCTCATACTCTGCATACCATTTTCCTTACTCATGCCTTCATTTTAGTTCTGGGAAAGTGGCCCATACCTAAATTGAACATGAAGGAAATGGGTGCCTGCAACCAAAACAAGACTGTAAAATGAGAGAAACTTGCAAGTTAAAAAAAGCAAAAGGGAGAGAGAGGGAAGGACAATGCTTAGACAGTGTCAGAAGTATTCTTACTAAACTTGAGCAGCACATATAAGAGGATTTGTGAAGCATGTATGAAACTACCAGCTTAACTTCTCCAGTCTTGGGAGAGCTGGTCTATGGCATAAATCTAGGAGTGACAGATAGCTCAGTTTTGGTGAGTGTTTAAGGATGGATATCTAAAACATCTGACTTTAGTGGTATAACATGTACTACTTCAACCAAGACATGGAACGGCCTGTAAACTACCTCAGGTGTTTAAAATAATTAAATATAAGCTGTGTGTTTATGGTTGAGTGTCATTTCAAGATCTTTCCCCAGCAGAGCATTGAAGTTAAGAGCATGGCACACAGCTGGGAGTGATCACCTGCCTTTCACAAAACCTTGAACAGCTTACCCACCCAGCATCAGATAGACACACACAAAAGCATGTAGTTCAGCTACAGAAATGACTACAGACATCAGAAAGCTAAGTTGTTGCCTTCACTTTCACGTACAGGAAGGACCCTGGGTAATCTAACATCTCCCAGGTACCCCACAGTGCTGGCTTTCCTATTTCTTTACCTTTTTTTTTTCCCTCTTAGTCAGAATACTTGGAAATGGACCCCTGAACCCTGATGTATGTAGTCTTTGCTTGGTGATATATAAAGGCTTTCTTAAATAATCTCTATTTTTTCTCTTGGAGCTGAAATTGTCATCCATCAGGGTCCAAATTTGCTTTAAATCCTATCACACTACTGCCAGGGGGGAACAGCAAAAAAAATCATAGGCTTCCAGTGTCTTGTTGCACTGAAAAGAGCCTTTAATGTTCATTCCAGCCCTATGCCTCTCTGCATCGTGATTCCTTTTAAAGGAGGTGACAAAAAGAAAAGTATAGAAATTACCTTTAGATCAAAAAATAACCTGACAATCTATGCTTTTCCTCTGGGAAATTCCTTATTTTCAAGACAGGTTCATCTGTCAAAATAAACTATGGTGACATTTAAATACTCTTCCTTAGTAATTATGTTTTGCTTTGCAGTTTTTTAATTAGTTGTTATTTCTAATATGCAGTGGCTGAAAAACTCTACAAGCTCATAATTCATGCTTGAGTTCTTGAAATGTGACATTTCTTTGTGTGGAGGGGAATCAGAAGTGCTTTTGTCTTTCTAAATCATATGTTTGGTGAGGGGAGAAACAGCAGTTTGTCAGTGACTGGAATAGTACAGCCTGAAGGCAAGTTGCAGAAAAGTTGATCTGGAAAACACAATTTACATTAGTGTTCAAAAAAGACCCCTCATAATTTTTTAATAGACACTCCAAATATCCACAGTACAAATGGCTGTAGTATAAGTAACCATAGGGCAAGAAACTCTTGGCAAAGACTTGGAAGTGGCTACACAGTGGAAGTATGTTCCTTGGCTCAGAAAAGAAATTGTCGTATAAAGCCAGGGATTGTTTCTGGGACTGGGGTTATCTCAGGCATGGATGACCTGCAGGAGGAAGCAGGCAGCCAGCTAATTAAAGTCTGCAGATGACTAAGTTGTTTTCAGTAATAAAAACTGCAGAGGCTTGTGAGATGCTAAATGATTTGTACACATTGGAAATTTCCCACATGATTAACTTGTGTAAATACCTTGTTGTCAATGTACTTTAAACAGAAAAACCTTCTTCTGTGCATATAGGATCCAGAAACTGCCAGAAATTGTTATGGAAAAGCTCAAGGACATGGTGACATCCTCCTTGATTATCTGAAGAGGAGACCTGTGCCTTTACAGCTTCAGATCAAAAAACAGGACAAGTGCCTGAAAGACCAGGACCACACCAGGGTCTCTTGCAGAAGAGTATGTTCCCAGCCACAGAGCTGGAAGGAAATGCCTGGTGTGGCAGAGGGATACCCTGTGCTGCTGTCATGCACTGCCCCACCTGGGCTTACCCACGGCATCCCCACAGTGGCACCAAAAGTGTAAATGTTGTGGCAAACAGAGAAACCCAGAGAGCCACAGTGTTTGCCTGCAACTCCACTGTGCAAGTTGTGACACCACAGAAAGGTCAAGCAGACTGGATGTCCATTTGGCTGCCTGCCTGCTCACTCAGGTAGAGACCCTTCAGCCTCAGACTTCAATGCCACATTTAGCTGAAGTCAACAGGAAACAGCCTGTGAGGTGTCGTTGCAGAAGGAGGCTATATTTAGGTGTATACTCAGAAATGGTGTGTACTTTCAGAGGGCAAGTTCAAGGAACCAGGATAAAAGTTTCCACCAAGCTAGGAGGAAATGGGGAAGCCTTCAAACTAGTCTGAGTCAGGCCTTCAGGGAAACCTCGGGGAAGCAGCCTGTCTGGATGCTCACCTCTTTCCTCACTCCTTTGATGTTGTCAGAAGGTTTTTCTCCACAAGTGGTGGCCTTTGAGCAGACAGCTCTGGCCTAGCTCTGGCAGGGCCGCTGGGACAGCAGGGCCCAGGGCAGCCACAGGCTCCTCTGCCCACGGCATCCTCCAACGCAGCCCACATCCAGTACCCCTCTTTTCCCCATAGCCCTTTGACTACCAACACTTTTGATATGAACACCCAGCTCCTTTTCACCACTTGATGATGTATTTCAAAGGACTTTCCATTTCACAGATTCACAGTTTGTATTGTGTCACTCATCTCTGGTGTTTCACTCAACTGGCAGTGCAGGGCACTTATTAAAGAAATCTTTGCTAACTCCTTCCCTGCCATTCACATGAAAAATAGCAGAATGTGAAATATAACCTCTGTTTAAGCTTCATAAGTATAAGGTTTAAGCAGCCATAAAGCATCTAGATCACTAAAATCACTGAAGAAGCTAAAGAAAACAGGCAGGACTTGTTTTCCTTCATATATACCAATGCATTTTCATTTATTTCTTTCTATTAACTGGATTTCCTTGACTGTGTCTACAGCCATCTCAATTGTAATTATGTAGCAGTTAACCTGTTCCCCATGCCTAACACAACCCATAATTAGTTGTCTTCTGTCCACAGTTTATGACTCAGCTCCATGTGGTTTTTCTATATCAAAGGCTTGGTTACCAGATTTTTTTTTTTCTCTACCACAGTACTTGTGCCTGCAGTGGAGGAGGGCAGCAAAACCTGAGCACATCTGTTTTGTTTGAGGACAAAACCACCAGAAAACCAGACAGTTTTATGAAGATCTTACTTGGGTGCTTTCCAAATACTACATAGTCTTGTAGGAGAAGCTGTTTTCTTGAGGAATGACCATCATCACTTGGACATAGATGTAAAACCTTCTCAAAACAAATACTATCTTTGTGCCTTATCTGGAGGTAGGGAGAAATACACATCATAGGATGAAGATGAGCCATTCTTCACTGACAGGCAAGAATTTTATATAATGAATTCATAAACCTCTGCATTAATTACGTTTCATTATCTCTCAGCATTCCTCATGTGGACAGATACAATCATTCCACATGAGAAAACAGATTACTTTCATAAATAGATAGCTTTGCTGAATGAGAATGAACATTTTAATAAATGTTTACGCAAGTTTTTCATTTGATTAATTTTGCAGTGACACATGGGCAGAAGAGATGTACAAAAAAATAAACAGGTCCTTTAGACTGATATAAGAAAACAGCCAACCTGTATTGGAGAATGTTTAGATAAGAACAATTAGAGGAACTGACTTAAATGTTAGCTCCGTGGCCTGTGTATGAAGGCAAGCCTTCTGACCACCCTGGATGCTGCACACTCAGCTTAGCTGCTGCAGCAGAGAAGCACTTGCAGCAGAGGAGCAGTGTCATAGACACTGAGTTATGTCCTCTCCACCAGACTGGAACAGAAACTGCTGGGAAAGCTTCCCTTTGTTTATCTTTTGCAGGAGGGATGTATTTGCCCTTCTTAAATCACAGCTGGAGACATTATCTCAAAGCTGAGATGCAGGCATTGCTGAGTAGTCCTCATTAATGAGGGTTGTGGTTAAAGGAACACAGCAGTTATAAAGCCCCAATATCAGATAAGAAAGAATAGTGCCCTAGGAAGGACTTCTTTTTTTTTTCCCAAATGAATTGGTGGTTTATATGAGATTTGTTTGTTGAAGTCTCCCATTTGACCATCAAGGCTCTGTGTTTTTGTTCAAGGACATGATAAGAAAAGTCTGATGGGTGCCTTCAATGCTTTTACAGAATGGAGAGTCTGTCTTTCCCTGATTTTCTGTTTTTTTGAGTACAGTTCTACTGGCAACAGAGCAATGAATACAAAGTCCCTTGTATAATTTTCCTGGCAGCAAGGAATAAATGATGTCCTAATGCTTTGGCTCTTGAAGGATTATTAATTAACATGTATGAATAACTGAATTGTAATTCAGTAGAAGGGGAAAATACCATGGCGGATGATTCAGTTAATGTGGCCCAAATTATCTTGCCCTAAAATATTTAGAAAAAGTTGAACTCTAATGAATTTAGTTTGTGTTTAACCAGATCAGAGCCAGGAACAGAGAGATCTAAGACTCCTAGCCTCTAGTAGGACCCACTCAGAGCAGTGGTCTAGATAGGAAGAGTTATTCAAGTGCAAAATCTACTGCACATTTCAGATTCCTTTGCAGTGAGGGAGGGAGCAAGACAGCAAGCTGACCACTTTTGCATCAGTGTTTAGAGTAACCAGAAGGACAGACCTTTTGAGATGGACTTAAGGCCAGGCTCTGACAGAAACCTACAGGGGAACAGCTGAGAGCTGTACTTAACAGAATGAGCAGCAGTCAAACCATGATGCTCATTTCTCTTGAAGACACTACTATTTTTCAGTCGCTTTTAATGTCCTTTTTAATAATACCATGCAGTCATTTTTATATTTAAAACCTGAAGTGAGAGACTGCTGATGATCCAGCTTTTCTCTTCTCAGCAGAAAGGGATGTTTACTGTTGTACTCTCTGGACAGCAATGGAGGAATCCATGTATGCATAAAGGCCAGAGTACCTTTCCACAGCTAAAAATAGAAAGGGGACTTCAGGCAGAAATTTAGCAGCTATGGCATTTAAAGAGGTATGTAGTGCTGCCTGTTTCCTGGTTAGCAAAACTTAAAGTAGGACTTTCCATTAAAGTATTGACAGCAGGAATTCAAATGTCTTTATCATACGGTTTTAGATCAGCCTCTAGAATCCATTGTATTGATTCCTATTGGCTAAAAGAAATGTTATTTATATCAAGGGGAAAATCTATGGCAAATCAGACATGACTTTAAGAACTACTTTTTGAGAGAATATTTTTTTAAGGTTTTCTATTTGTTAGATCATTAGATATTTTATAAACAAAACAATATCAAGCAAAACCCAGAATCCATAATTATTCAATTGGAAAAGGCTAAGATATCAAACCAGCCAAGAAATGGTACGAAAAATTTCAGACCTAAGGGCAACCAGATGGCCTGAATTACTGGTAGTTCATGGTTTTTTTACTTAAAGTAGAGGAACATGAACAAAACTAATAAACTACAAATTAAAAAGACACATTAACGTGAGAGATTGTGGGTTCTAGAACTTAGGCTCTAGGAGGTATTTTCTCACTAAATTTGCTGTGAGCTTGGGAGATTATTAGCTGTGTTTTAAGTCTTTTGCAGGCAGAACTTGACCACAGGTTTGGACTTTATTCCTTTGCAGTTCTGAAAATAAAGGACAAGATTCTACTTGAGTTGGTAAGTATGCATTGCATATCTAACTGAAGTAACTTTTCCCCTTTTCTGCAGGTCTGTTTTCTTATGGGGAAAATGGGAATATTTCTTTCTTCATAGGAGTGTGGTGTATCTTTATATATAGAAACATCTTTGTATCTCCATATGGGAGTCACCTTAGAGTAAAAGTGTACATAGAAAGAAAAACATTCATTAGTTCAATTAGGCAACTAACTAGTGGCTAAAGTCTGGAATCTAATACATTTTAGGGGACAACATTCCTTGTACAATAAATGGAGAGAGAAGCAAGTTATTGAAGACTCTTTGGATGGAGGTCTTCCTTGCATCTGCATTAGAAAGAAGAATTTTGTTCTGAAAGTCTTCTGAGGCATCTCCTTTACTTCATGAACAACTTAGGCACTTAAGAATTGCTTTTTTAGGTTCTAAAATTATAACATCATTTCCAGGGCTCCTGCTTTTACAAGATGGGTCCTGTCTAGGGTTTTCACACTTACAAAGAGAACTGGTAAGTCTTTGAATGTTTGTCCATGAGTTGGGTTAAACACAGCAGTGAAATGACAAGCACTACCACCTGGGGTATTTCTTTTCTGTTTTTCAAAGCACTGAAATGAAAACTTTTAATTTGAATATTCAAAGAGAAGCTTGAAAAAAAAAAAAGACCAGGCTATTTTATTTGATCATTGAACTCTTCATTTCATAGATGGCTGCTGCAATAAGCAACCTCTCCCTGTAATTGTGGTACAGTGCACAGTCACTGCTCTCTCAAGTTGGTTGGCTCATTTGAGATGGGAGTCAAAGTATGCTGCCTGTTTTAGCATTTAATCCCAACAGTTTAGAACAACCACAGTTTTATAAGCATATAATTCATGTCAGTTTCCTATGAAAGTTTTAGGGGTTTTCATAGTCATCCAGTTTTCAAAGATTAACTTTTCAGGCCACCAGAAGCTTATATGAACACCCCTTGGTACATTTCATCTCCATATTTTCCACCTCCCAGATTAGATACTTTCTATTGTGTTGCACGTTGTAGAGGTCAATGCCATCCAGCTTCTCACTTAGCCCTCTATTTAGAGGTCTATGTTGGCCACTCTGGCTTTCAGCAGTGACGCAGCTTTATTATAATAATAATGCATTTTAATTTTTGGGCATCCATGCCTGAAGCATCTCAACAAAAACAACTAAAATCTAAATGGCAATAAACAAAGGCAAAAGAGAGCTTGGAAGCGAAGAGTTTAAAATTCCTGCAAAACAAAACAGGAAAGGAAATGAGAAAGTCAGAAGCCTTGCCTAAAAAAGTGTTCTGGCTCAAGCTAGAGACAGTGTGTTCCTGAGGCAAGGGAGGAGACCATCTCTTTTGACCTTCCAACAGATAATGACCAATACCATCAGCTTGAATTACTGAGAAAGGACACAGAGGTACAGGAGGTGGCTTCCTCTTCCCTCAGAACAAGTAATTTCATTGGAAAAGCCACGATAATCTTGAAGTAATGTTGTCCAACTTTGCTTCCCTGAAAAGGTTCACTGAAAATGTGTCTTCCCCTCTAGGTTTTGTTTCATTTGTTTGAGGACATAGCAACAGGTCTCTCAAATGGCTGTGATGGTCCTGCAGCATTTGAGCTTAAATTGGATAATTTTTAGAATAGCTAACTATACTATGCATGCACACATATATAACTATACTACACATATGTAGCTAACTACACTGTATATGCACTAACTACATCAGAACCCAAAGGATTAGCAGGTTTAAGAAAAACACAGAAGGTATGTTAGCATAGCTTTTTTTTATCTCTTCAGCAGTATTTTTTATCAATCTTACTATTTCTGTGCCTCAAGTGTCTGACCTGTGATGTGAGAATACTTATCTGGTATGATGGAAAATACCACCGACATGGCAATTCTCTTGTTTACTTCCCTCTGTCTGCAGCAAATCCTTGTCTCAGCCTGGAGTTCTGCCTTGTGGCACACTGAGCTGCTCTGGTCTGCCAGGGTCCCCTCAAGCACCTTTCCCAGGTCAATTCAAATTTTAACAAAGCCCTTGACTGGAGGTTTTGTCCCTGCTTTGGAGGAGCTAATACCAATTAAAAAAAAAAAAAATGCACTGAAGCAACTTTAAAAAATGAGGCTTCTGGGTTTTCAGCCTGTAATTACAGCATCAGTTCTCTTTTATGCTTCTAAATTACAGAGAAGCAAAGTGCCCTGTTTTCTGATGTTTTATTTTTTTTAAATTACTCAGTGGCTTTGTGGGGAAAGAGTAACTGAATATTTTTGGTGGTGTTATATAGGCAACGCCTTCCCCATTAGCTCTTAAGGAGTGATTCTTTCTCACTCCTGAAGGTTCACTTCAGGGGGAATGGAAATTAATTTGTTTCAAGAGAAGTGGTAATAAAGAATGTCCCCTTTTCATGGTTCAGCCAGCTTGAAACAAACTCTCAAAAATGTGCACATCATTTTTAACAGAGGCTCTGCATTAATGAGGATTAAGCGGGCTCTGTTCTCGCTTTAAAACATAATTTTCCGGGTAGACTTGCAGCATGGTTGGCATGGGCCTTGGCGCGAGACGTGGAACAGCGCCTTTGTGCCAGACAGCCACAAATGTCACCCCACCTACCCGTACTGGCTCGTCCCAGCTTGGCACCCCCACGGCCCTGCACGCGGGCCTTGCTCCAGCTGCATCACTCCTGCAGATGCTGACGGCGCTGCTGGATCCAGCTGTAGCCTGAAGAAAGATGTTGGGATGTTTTTAGAGGTTATAGGGATATTGATCCATCTTCAACAACGGTCGGCTATGTTTCAGCTTTCCTTGGAGGTCTTGCATTTTGCTATTTATCTTCCCCTGTCTCTCCAGTTTTAGAGCGTCTGTCTTTCAGGTTTTCCCCTTTACGCTGAGGACCTGGCTTTCAGCTGATTGCCACAACAGCCTGTCTCACAGTTTACACCAGCAGCTGTCCCTCAAACTGATTGCACGATGACAGGAGGGCTGGGGTGGCAGAAGCTGGGATGGCAAGGAGAAAATGAAAAAAAATTGCAGCATCTTCATGTTTAAATACTTAATTACTGCATCCAGAAAATGTCCCAGCTGGGGAATTGCACAATGCTGGTAGAGCACACAGCAGGTTCCCTGAGCATCCATATTACCAGTTCACCAGACTTTGTAGAATAGAATGGAATAGAAGAGAGTAAATTAGACTAGAATAGAATGGCATAGAATGGCATAGAATAGAATAGAATAGAAGAGAATAGAATAGAATAGAAGAGAATAGAATAGAATAGAATACTATTGTGCAGTTGGAAGGGACCTACAACAATCATTTTGTCCAACTGCCTGACAAATTCAGCACTGACCAAATTAAAGCCTGTTATTAAGAACATTGTCAAAATGCCTCTTAAACACTCACAGGCTTGGGGCATTGACCACCTCTCTAGGAAGATTATTTCAGTGTTTAAACACCTCTTGTTAAAGAAGAGCATTCTCATGTCAAGTCTAAACCTCCTCTGGTGCAGCTTTGAACTATTTCCACACTTTCTATCATGGATACTAGGGAGAAAAGTTAATCACATCTGTCTTCACTTCCCTTCCTCAGGAAGGCACACCTCTCCCAATTTATTCTTGTGCTTGACATTACTTCATCCTAAGTGCAGAGTCCAGTACTTGGACTTGTTAAGTTTTATCCCATTAATTCAAAGCTCAAAGCTCTAATCTATCTGGATCCCCCTGCAAGGCATCTTGTCTCTGAAGAGTTTCAACAACACCTCCCAGTCTGCTATCATTGGCAAAATTTTTAATGGTGCACACAGCTGGGCTGACAGTGCGTAGAGCTGGGCATTAAATCCACTCAAACATGCTTGTGCTGTCTGTCCATCTCGTGGAACCACTGTTCTCTGCCATGCCTTTACTAACTTTTAAAGCCAGTTTGTACAGGCCTTTGTAACCAGCAGGTCGTTTATGACATTGCTGAGATGCAGACATGGGCCCCTAGCCATGAAATTGTGCCTATTCATGATTTTCTTTCCAGCATGGGAAATGAGCAGTATAGACTTGTCAAGTAAAGAGTTGTCTCAATTTACTGCTTGGTTCAAAGAAAACATGAAGCACTTCAGAGATTCTAATTTCCAAAGCATTTCTCCAATAACTCATGGATTAATACTTATTTATGGATCAGTAACTGGTTTGATTCATTTCTGCTGGTTTTTGCCCAGGCTGTTCTGTTGTACCTGGACGATGATCCAGCCAGACCATTGACTTTAATAAAGTCTAGGATTGTCTTTGGACCCCAGACTTGCCAGATGGCAAAAAAATGAACACTTTCCGCCACTTTTAGATTTTAATTTTCCTGGGCTATGGCAGACATTTGAATTTACAAAAATTACTAACTCCCTGATTTACAGTCAGGCCTCCTTATCCTTTTAGTATTTTTTTAATTCTAAATTTACTTTTCTTTAGTTTATTATACTCAGTTTACACATACTCTTAAGTCCTTCTTCCTCCCAGAACTAATTTGATATTGTTTTGTGTCAGCCTCATGGAAACAATGCTGGATGAAAACTAATCCAATGTTTGTTACACACAAGTCAGGAAAATCTCATAGGCTGCAGAATTCCATTTTTCCTGGGATTATTAAAATTGTATTATAAATGATATTGCACTGTGGTGAATCATATATTATTTGTAATGTGCTTTTGATTGCCTTTGTATGACTAGATATGTGGTTGGGTTTCATGTATTTTGTTGTTGCAGAGTGGAGCAATAAAATGAGAAGAAAGTAATCATTCTCTATGATATCTTTAATAAAATCTGATTTTTCCTTTGAGAACCTCCAGGAAAAATCACTGTTCTCCGTCCATCTGTCTTGCTACCTCAAAAACCAAGTCCAAAACACCTTCAGGTCATTATGGTCCCTTTTTGTAACACTAGGATATAATTTTGACCCAAATAGCAATTGTTCAGTCCCTTGTAGAAAATAGGAAACGAGAGTTTTCACAGCTGCAGATAGGGGCAACATTTGAATTTTGGCTGGCAGAGTTTGCAGAGGTGAGCTTTTCCACAAAGAGTCCAGTGCTTCCATAGCCACTGCTCTGCAGAAAGGGGTGAAATGTCCATTCAAGCTGTGCCTGTGCTCACCCTGAGCACACATCCACACACCCAGGCACATCCCTGAGATGGCCCTGCTGGGACAGAGACCTGCTGCCCCTGGGGAGGGCTGACAAGAGCAGGGCCAAGGAGCATCCCTGGCCCATGGCAGCCCTACCCAGCACGGTGCTCCCTGTGCACCTCAGGGCTATTTTGGCCCACTTGCTTCTCCAAGCATTCAGGTATAGATACTTTAATAAGTTGATGAAGTGGAAAATATGATGCAGTCAGCAGAGTGTGTAACCCTTCATGTTAAAGGAAAATTTTGTGATGATGAGTAGATAGATTATCATTTGCTTGTGAGGCATATTTAATAGACTTCTGGTTTGCTGTTGGAATAAATGACTCTGCAACCAGCTTTTGTCTTTTTGCAGGCCTGTGGTGCTTTGACAGCAGTAGCCAGTACCTTACTGGGAGCTGAGTCCAACAGTAAAAACATCAAAGACATCATGAAGGCCTCTAGATGGTTTGGTTGTTGGAAGAGCTGACTGAATTTTAGCTTGAAAGGAGATGAAAATCATGCAGACACAACCAGCTCAGACTGAGATGGGCACAATATATTAAACCACGTTACATTTCTTGAGGGCATCTTAATAAAAACTAAATGAACATCACTATTAATTGGCAACTATGCTTTTAAGTTCAATTAAGTTTAAGCCAGTTCTTTGTGAAACAGCTTTAAGACTTCCTAAGAAAAAGATGATGTTAGTAACATCAACGCTGACATAAAAGCTTTGTTATCACAAATGCATCTTTTGGCTCCCAGCATATGCTGTTTCTGAAGTCTTTCCTTCTCAGACAGGAATAATTTCAACTATAGTATTTTTGTTGCTCTTTTAGATTCAATTCTTGGATAGAAGAGACATTAAGATCCCAAAGTGGTAGTGCATGGTGAGCACCATCAAGGAATATTGGGGAAGGTTATACATGTAGTCTAGAGACATGTTAATATCATCACATTGCACTGCTGAGACATTATTTTGCATGCTATTCCTGCCCATGGAGATCAGTTAATCCAGAATTATAGGGGGTATTGACATTTTTTTCAATATTCTTTACTGAAATTGATTACCATAATTCAATACCTTGGATCTTAGGAAATACACACAAAGTGTGGCAGACTTGAGTGAGGTCTGTATTTTGTATTCAGTCCATGGACTTGATGATTGTTCTTCCCCACTCAAGCGCCTTCACACAACGTTCTTGTCTTTCTTCAGTTAACACTCTCTCAGTCTCTCCCATTTTGTTTTATACCACCAGTGGTATCTTTCCTGGAGCCAAGGGCTTGACTTCAGATCTCTCACACCCCAAGAACGTGCCTTGACAAACAGCCTGTCATGGAGACTGAGCAGCCTGTTTTCACTGGAAATTCCAGGTGTAGGCACTGCAAAATTCTTCCCAAGAAAGCTGGCACACATACTGTCTCTCACTGAAATGGGTTGGTTTTGACAAATACACACTTTCTAACAAAATGGAAAATTCCATGCTGCTCTTGTACTCACAGACATGCTGATTTAAGTGCACTTTGACTGAGTGGGTAGTGCAGTAGTGCCTAGAACCTCAAGAAAATTAAAAGAAAAAATCCCAACCCAGCCTAAAAAATCAAGAGAAAAGGGAGATGTGAACCCAGCATTCATAACATGCAGAGCCAAGAGCATTATGGTCAACCAGCAAGACAAAGAGACAAGTCACACTTCTGTCTGAACTTCATGCTCACTTCTGATGCACAAAATCACATACAGTGTTGGTCTGTTCCCACCTTTATTTGTCTGGAGTCCCTTTGCAACTGTTTGGTAATCAGATCCTTAGATCCTGCTGCATCAGACAAGCCAACAGATTTTTCTCACTTCTCCTTATCAAAATTTTCTGAATTCTCATCCAGTTTTCTTTGTTCTGTTTCCCTGTCCCACTCACCAGAGGCTACCTGCTACTCATGTTGGGGCACATGCATGCAGTGACACCCAGAATCAAATTTTATGTCAAAAGACCATACTGAGGAAGAGTTTCAATGCCCTTTCATAGCCCTGCTATACTCAGCTCCTTCATAGGTAGCTCTCTCCTGTCCATTTTTCTCCTCTCTTGCCTGAGTCCACTGCTCTAATCTGCAAAGTATCTTTGTGTGCTATTCAAAGCACTACACCAGAGAGCAAATAATCACAGGACTGTTTAAATTGGAAACAAATAAGAATGGACAGTCAGGTAAAGGACACCTTATTTGCTTTCTTGCAAGAATAAGGAGATACTTAGTCATTTTTAAAGCACTGCAGTGTAAATCTTACCAAAGGGAAATGATCTTATATTATGAAGAAGCACTAATGCACAACCACAGGATTTAAGTAAAGCCAAGGTCAATAGGAATAATGAGGGGAATTCAACATTTGTATAAGTAATAAGACTGTAAAATTATGTCTGATGGGAATCTGTTGTTTTTTTTAAAGAAAGGTTAAACCAGCATGTTTTTGAAAACCATCTGAGAGTGTTACTGAACACAACTCATAAGGAGAGCTGGTGAGAAATGGTGGACAGGCCAGTACACAGAGGGCAAGAGGGAAATGATACAACTCTCTTCAAATACCTAAACCTTTAGGCAGAATAGTAGAGAGTTCCAGACTCCTGGTCTGACTGTGCCACACAAAAAAGCTGGCACAAGCAGTGTAGACATTCAGCACTGTCTCACAGCCACTGTGAAGTGCCTTGGTCCAGTCAAGGTCACACTTGCCACATCTGGTTAAATGGAGCAAATTCACTACCACCAGAGTATTTGGGGTCAGGAGATGGATTTGTCATATCTTAATAAATAGAAATTTCAACAGAAGCTCCACTGCACTGCTTTCTGTAGGTAGCATCTTGCAGAGCTATTTCACTTGAATTCTGAAACCATCTTAATTCTTGTATTTCATTTGTTCTCCTTGTAAACAGATTGGCATGACTTAGCTGCCTAATGAGGAAGAATCCCTTCATCTTAAATCTCTGGAAGCTTCTACTGTCTGGAAAAAAGGCTTTTGTGAGAAATCGTTTAATTCTTAATTCATTTTTATCACTACTTAATCAGAAAAAGAAAACATGAAAGAAGTTTAAAGACATTTACTTAAGCTTGTTTTATAGAAGTAAATGAGGGATTTTCTTGTAAATTATGTTCACCAAAACTAAGAGTTTGAGGATTATTTAATAGCAAAATCAAGATAAACAATAGCGCAATTCTCTATATTCCGAGTGTCTATTTCTGAATGTTGAGCTGAACATATTAGACCAACATTAGAATTTCAGCATTTGAAGAATTAAGAACTGCAAAATTTAGTAATCACTCCAACCAAGCTGAAATGTCACATTAGCAAAGAAATGAAAAGCTTAAAATAAAGCCAGGCCGTATTTATCCATTTGCTTTAAAGCAACTTCTGTGCATGTGTTAACAAAGCAGACAGTGCCTTCAGAATAAAAATCCTTGTGAGTACTGGGTGTGTAGCAGGAAGGTTTTTTGGGGTTTTTTTTGGTTTTTCAATGGAGAAAAGAGAAAGATTTGTCCATCCTGAAGCTAAAAATACAGAATAATCATCATCTGAGGCAGGTGCACTTCTGACCTAAGCAAACATGCACACCATGTATTTTCAAGCCCTCTTTGTTAGAATAAACAGATGAATTTTTACTCAAGTACAGACTTTAAAGGCAGATGTAAGTGGCTTCCCTGGGGAAGGAAAAACAGTCCCAGAAAAGCAGAGGAAAATGGAGTCCCAATGCCTTTGACGCCTTGTTGCACTGTTGCTTCCCCAGCAGGACAATGACTCTGAAATATGTGCCACAATCCCTCTGAAGATGGTGCCAGGTGACCTGGATCTTGGTGACATAGGCCAGCACCACGTATGGCCTCTGCTCCTGCTGGCCAAGGTCCCACATAGCACGAGGATACACTGTGGCATTCACAGGATCACAGAATCACAGGGTGGTTGAAAATGGCAGGAACCTCTGGAGGTCATCTGGTATAACCCAACCTGTTCAAACAGGGCCACCTAGAGCCTGTTGTCCTGGACTGCATCCAGAAATGTTTCAAATATTTCCCAGAATGGAGACTCCACAACCTCCCTGGGTAACCTGTTTCAGAGTTCAGTCATCCTCACTGTAAAAAAACTTCTTTGGGGTTTTTTTTCATGTTCATAGGGGAACATGAAAAAATAAAAACTCTGGTGTTCATAAGGGACCTTCTGTTTTTCAGTTTGTGTCTATTGTCCATTGGGACAGTGTCTTTTTGCTATTGTGAAGTCTTTCAGTAACCTCAGCTATTAATGGAATGTGATTCCTGATTTTTGACATGCTGTAGGTCAATAAACAGCTTTTCTGATTTCCTGAGTGCATGCTAAACCTTCAGAAACCAGGAGTGATATAATAAATGAGTAGGTGTAAAGTCAGTGCATATTCAGTCTGCATAGTTTTGGTGAAAGATGGTGAAATTTGATGCTTTCTTCTTTCTGCTTGGATTCTGGTTCAGTTTGTCAGTGTGTTTCACTTCTACTTTCCTCCAGGTTTTCCTTCTCAGGGTGCAGTTGAGGTCTGCACCTCCAAGCATGCAGGACACCAACAGCCCCTTCTGGAACAATTCTTTATGATGAAAAGAGTTTCGACCAAGCATGAGATGTGCCTTGTGAGAGCTAGGACACAGCATCATATTCCACACTGCTCCTTTAATTATATTGACTCCTATTTTATCCTTGCTCCTTCACTATTTTCTACCCTTTTTTGCTGTCCTACTTTCCCCCACTTCCCTGACACCTCTTTTTCTTCTCAGCCATTTTGTAATGGAAGATTATTTAGCCATGGAACTGCTGCTCAGCATGGATAATTGGATGAACTGCCTGCAGAAGACACATTTCAGATGCTTCTCCATGTCCATGAAGCCAGTAAGGCTTCAGACTGGAAACACACTTTTTTTCTTTCCCTCTCATGGAGGAATGCATGGGTGGGAGAAAAAAAGGAGGGAGAGCATTTGGTGTACTTGGTCGTAGACACTGGGGCAGAGCTGAGAGCCTGGACCCTAATCACAGTTGTGCCAGAATCAAAATGCGGCTCAGATCCAGGACACAGGTCTGGGCTCAAATATCTTCAGCTTTTCTGAAACATTTCCTCACATCATCATTCCTCATCATGTATTCCAGGGCCACGGGAAGAAGGACAAGTTACACTCCACAAGTGTAAAGGCCTTTTTTTGATTCAGAGCAGTGTGAATGCACATAGGCTGCTAAAGCAGAAACATCAGCAGTTATTAAAAAATGAAGGGCCTTTCTTCCAGAAAGGGCTAAATAACTGATTTCCTTCATGCATGGTCTTTCCAGAATTATTCATTTGTGTAATAAAAAACAGCTACACTTCTGAGAAAGAGAGAGTCTTACACAATGGCAAATAAAAGCCACTTTCACTGTTTGTTGAACATGAATCAAGTAATTTTTTGTCTGAAATAAAAAGTAATGGATAACCCAGGTAAAAAAAGCCATGTAAGCATGTCTGTATTTGAGCTGTTTTGAAGGTAATCAACACCCAGTTTTTGGTCTCACTTGGTAAAAAAAGCTCCTTTAATACCTTCTGCCAACTCTCTTAAAAGTTTGGCATCTCTTCTGAAGAGATGCAGGAGTGCAGGCAAAATTCTTCTTACTTTGCAACTTTGGGGCCTATTTGTTTTGGATATGATTGTTAGTGGGTTTGATTCACTAATCTGACTTTATTAAGAGGCTTTACAAGGTATGCCACAAAGAACAGCCTGCAAGGCAGAGAAATGTGCCAGAGACAGGGGACCTCTACAAACTGAATGTACCATAATGTAACAAAACTGGGGCTTTTTTTTAAAAAAAAAAAAAAGTGGATCTAAGGCAGGGGTAAATGGGTTCATTTTATTCCTCACAGTCCTCTCAGGCAGATGTGGGCAACTGATTGAAGAGACTTGCTATAGTCAGGAACCTAGGGATGCCTTCAGTCCATATTTTCTCTAGTCTTTCTTCACTGTAGGCAGTTTGAGGCCAGTACTTTTAGTCCTTTTTGCACAGAACAGCTAAGCAGTTCTGTCTGCGCCCCACAAATTGTTTGTGACAGTGCCTGCTAAAGGAAACCTATTCTACATCCATTTAAACTAAGAAAACATATCCACAATATATTTACACTGTGTAAGGTAACCCCCTTTTTTTTTTGCTCACCCTGCCGTCTAAGTAAACAGATGTAACCATTTGTTGTATAACCATAAACACACACAATTTACACATAATTTGATTATTTCTGAAGGCTTAAATCAATTCCCCCCCCCGCCCAATTTTACAGGTATATATGTTTTTTGTGTGAACTGAAATTATTCCACCTACTGCAGTCAAGTGGAGTTGACATCCATGTTATCTCATGTCAGCTCTTTTATGCTTAGAAAATAAAAACAGGATTATGAAAAGAATTGATGTGTTTCCTCTTTTGTTTTAATTTTAAAATGCTTTAAGTTAAACATATTACATTTGCATTTGTTTGACTTGGTGGGGGGGAGACAGAATTGCCCATTTAACTTCAAATAAATAAGTCTTTCCAAAAGGAAAAGCTTAGTTTAACCCCTTGCTTTGAATTCAAGAGTGCTTTCAAATTTTCCCATGTGAATGACCTAAACTCTCTGACTTCTGCATCTGGGGTTCCCTCAACCCCTGGTGGCAGAGGAAGGGGATATTTCACATCAGATGAAATGCTTGAACTGCTGAGGAATCTGCCCACCCGTGGTTGCAGCGGGCTCTGTGAGCAAGGTGGCTCTGTGGCCTTGGAGAGGAACAGAGCAGAGTGCCAGGGAGATGCACATAGTGACCATCCAAGCCAAAACTCCCTCTCTGGCCCTATTCAAACAAATCTTGGCGCCAAATCTTTCTGAGTACAAAGCCACTGGACTGAGCAGCGAAATGTGAAGTGTTCACTGCAATTGATGGAGACAATATGAAATATTTTGCTTCTCCACTTGTAGCATATTGATACTTAATCAAGCACTTAAAAGGAAACCAAACTGTTACTTGGAGTAAACTGGTGAAGTGACTCATAGACTTGAGCTGAGATGACTTTTTTCCTCTGTTCTTGCCATCAACAAGCAGCAAGCAGGCACTAACCCTTTCCTCAAGCTTCCTGCTGCTTCCAGAAGCAAGTAAGCTACAGTAACAGGAGTTCCCAGAGGCTGCTCTTTAGTGGTAACTCCTGATTTGTTCTCTGGCTGGAAATGCATCTCCAGGAACTGGATAGCTCATTCATTACTCTTTCATATTGTCCAGGGCCCCTTTCTGCTGCTGGAGCTGTAGCAGCAAGAAGACAGAAGTTGATCTGAGGTAGGCTGCAGTAAATTAAAAAAGCTACTAATCGAGGTATACAGCTTTGCAACATCAATCTGAGCAAGACCAGAATCAGACATCCACTGAAATTTCTGTTCACAGAAATTCACAAGAAAAGAGGAACTGAAACAGAGTTCACAGAAAATTGCAGAGACCAGACTGAAACCAGACACATTAGCATAACCCAGAAAGTTTTTGGATAATCAGGTGTCTGTCTCTGTGGACTCAAAATTCCCCTCTGGCGCAACCAGCAAATGTTTGCTTGGGAGGTAGAAGTGAAAAGCCAGTGGGTCTGAAATCTGAGCTTCCACAAGAATTTCTCTGGTTGGTGCTCAGCATTGCCTTCAGGGATGAGAAGGCTGGGAGGCAGGACGTCGGCTGCTGGGCTGACTCCCAGTGCCTGTGGTTATCGCTCGGGTAATCCCGCATGGTATAGCTGAGCTGAAACTAAATCGTATCCATTTCTCCTCAGCCCATCTTTCCAGAAGCAAGGAGATTTTCTTACTCTGAATAAACACCAAAATAGTATTTTTTTCCTTATAATTCTTGTCTGAACACTGTAGCTGAAAGTATTTCTTTTTGCAGCAATGACTATCCATGCTGGCAATAACTGCACTGGCAGTGGTGCGGACTGGCTCTATTTTATTTGCCTGTGGCAATTTAATTTTTCAGTAGCTCTTTCCTTTAAAACATTTAGAAATCCCACAGAAACAAGTAAGCCTTGGATATGTGAAGAATTCCGGGCATAACCCTTAAATCATAATTAAAAAGAAATGCAAACACAGGTCTTCATGCCTGACATGGGGCTGAAGATTGCCTTTTACTTTTAAGAATAAGCTATGTGCCCTAAGCCATGATAAATCACATGTAAATAAAACCATCCCATAATTCAGATGCCCTCCCACAAAGGGCAGTTTTAAAATGATCATTTAAAGGAGTGTTTTCTCATCCATTTCGGGTTTTACTCAGAGAAGGGAGTACTACAGCATGTTCAGAATCTGATGGAGAGAAAGGAGTGGAAGACTTTTTTCATGGCTTGGGATAAAAGCAGAGCTAGATGTCCTAGAATTTAAAATTCAACATTGAATGTGTATTCCCTAGGCACAGCACCATGAACCTGAATAAAACAAATTCAAGCAGATTAGCTAAAGTCATGTAGGACAAATAAGTCTAACCTCACTCTTCTTACAATATGACTTCATTCATAAGGAAACATAAAACTCTTTTCTTCATTCTCGCTTTCTCATTTCTATTGCTTTCTTCCTCCTGCCTGAATAATGCAACTGTCCTAACTCTTCGTATCAGAGCTCAGTATTGAGCTATCAATACCAGTGAGTCAGCATCCTTTCCCACTAGATTCAGTACTTGGGATTTTTCAGGGAAACACTGCCAGCTTGTTATGTCTCAATGGGAATTTTTTTGGAAAACACCTTACATTTGGAACATAAAAGACAACCGTTGAGCGTTATGTAGATGAGGGCCAAGGACCCATTATCTTCCCAAAGGATACCTTACCAAGAAAGTAGTAAACTGCCCAGGAGGTGGGGAAATTATTCTAAGTCTTCCTCCAGTGTTGGCAAGTGGTTCCCTTCAGGCATCTCAGGATTGAATATTAACTTATTCTGGATAGAATGAAAAATATCTCCAGGGCTGAATTTGAAACCCAGCATTCTACAGAAAAAGAACAGAGGTGGCTGTTAAAGAACTGTAGTTTTTTTATTCTTATCACTGTAATTATTTTTCTTTCATGTATAAATAGCCAACTCTGGAAGTATACATTTATTTCTACAGTTAAACTTTCTGTGGGAATGGTATCTCTGGGGCATGAGAGCAAACCCAGGAAAGTGCTGATTAAATACTTACTGTGCTGAATAGGCTTGTAGGTATTTTAGCCTCAAGCAAGGCTAACCAGGCAACAGGACTGATGCTTTTTTTGTGTGTGTCAGATTTATTGTTGAGCCAGCAAAACTGGAGCATGTGTCTTATAATACCTGCACTGTGGGAGCAATGATGATTCTTCACAGGGCTGTATTTTCCTAGCTCAAGAGTTTTCCTAGTCATTACCCTACATATAATCCAGGCTTCTTGTTTGTCAGAGTCCTTTTATTCTGTATTCTGTGGGTGTTTGAGATTGTCCTATACCCTTCAGGATTACACTGTGGGATGTTGCAACGACCACCCTCTTATCATCATGTGAGAGGGAGCAGGGACATTTCTGTGGGAATAGGTGCAATTTCTTCACTTCCAAAGCAGCTTGTAAATACAGTGTAGCACAGAGCAATAGCACAGTGCTCTGCCATCCTGGTCACTGCTGATGGAGCCTTTGCAGTAACAAAATATTTTTTGTAGAGTCAGTAATTTAGAGCACAGTGGCTCTGTGGTTAATTGCAGCCTCAGTATATACCTTGCAGGTTTTCTGCACGGTGACATGAGGATGACAGCATGACTGAATGGGAGAGGGGTAAAATGTAATATAAGAATTAAGCCATTCTCTCTGCCAGAGCAGGGGAACAAATTGCACCAACAAACTGTGAGCAGCATGAAAGCAGAAAGAGCTGTAATAGGACTATTGTGTGATGAGAATGGTTTCAAGGGAACGAGGAAGATGGGACAGGAACAGTCAGACCAGTGTGTCTCACCCAATACTGTTCTTTTTGAAATTCTTTTCTCTGTGCATGTAGAAATACTCTACAATTAGTTTAACTGAAGAGAACACTAAATTAACAATAGTTAACTCAGAGTTTGAATTCACAGAGCTGTACAAAGGGGTTTTGATACTTCCCTGGTTATGGCTCCTGCCCATCACTTTTTGTCTGAGCAGGCATATTTTTTCTATGCCTGTTTAATGCAAATACAGTTCCTGCCTGTCCATTTTTCTGTGACTCTTTAATACACAATCAGCCACTGGTGTGGCCCCATTCCAGGATGAAGGCTGGTGATTCCTTCAGGCTGTCAAGGCCCCTTCCCAGCAGTGGTGGATAGGATCCCCTGAGGCTGGGGAGGAAGAATTTCAATCCTGTTGCCACCTCCCTTCTGTGTGTGGTCTTGGATAAGGAGAGGTGGGCACCAGAAGCTCCAGGTGTGGCAGGAAGTTGAAGTAATTATCTGCACCTGAAGGAATCACTTGGCTGGATTGCACCACAAGGGAGAGCTGGGCTGTAAGACCATGGTTCACTAAGACAGTGGTGGGCTGGGAAGGCAGGGACCCAATTTCAGCACACAGACCTTTGCAGCAACTTCCTTAGTGGGACTGAACATCCTTGTGCTGAGTTTAAAGTGTCCAAGTCCATGGAGGGTACAGAGTGAGGCTGGGAACGTCACTGGGTCGCCACTTCCATAGCAGGGCACTGAACTGCTTTGATGCTGCCATGACTTGCCTGTGAGCATCCTCTGACAGCACGAAATCACTCAAATACTGCTTTGGAGTCTTTGTCAATAACTGCCAAAGAAATGTCTTCTTTTCCGAGTACTTGGTTTTTGTGATTATTTCAAGACAGAAAGTCTGGTTTTGAGGCACCAAGTGCAAAATTTTTCTGTGTCATTCTTCTGTCTTCTTGAGGTTTCAGCATGTCAGTCTTCTCAGACTTTCAAAAACACTTCTCAACAGCAGTAACTACCCATTCCTTGTATCCTTGTGTTGGGTCCCAACCCACGCGGCGTCAAACCAAGCTGCTTCTCTCTAGCTCCAAGAGACGGGAATAGCCCAGTTTCCCAACGGCTTCACCAACCTGCCAGCTACTCTCATTTTGTTTTGTTGCAATCCAAAAAACACACCCTACTTTAAGCATTGACTCGTCTCCCAAGTGTGGACACCCTTCCCAAAAATGTGAGCCTAAGTTCGTCTTCCCTTACTCCGGCCAGGAGAAAGAGGCTTCTGCAAAACCGCTGGAGTTTAAGCACCTTGCTCTTTGATGTCTCAGTCTTTCCCTTCAAAAGACTGCAAAGACCTGACCTATCTCTTACCAACACTGAATTTCCATTGTATTAAATGGGATAAATCATCCTTTAGGATGTGCTGTTTCACCCATCTAAAGTGCCACAGGCAGGGCTGTAGCACAACACAAATACCAAATCACTGATACTGTCAGTAGACAGAAATCTTGTTCTGTCTGTAGACAAAATTCGGCATATCCAGAATGACATATATCCTACTTGCCAGAAAGTTTATTTATTTATTTAAAAGAGAATGAAGACTTGCCTTCTTAGATAAAGAAATAAAGGAGAAAAATATTCTCCGGAAAGTTCTGTCTTCACCATTATTGAACCACACCCTGTCTTCTTCATATGAGAAATATTGCCAAAGCCACAGTCTTTCATCATGTGGTTTCTTTTAAATAACCTCCTAGGTACTAAAGGTCAGGATGATTTTAAAAAAAATAGCCTGGTAGTATGAAAGAACTTTTTTTAAATGCGAAAAGACAAACACAGGAATCCTACGCAAACTTGCCATAAATACAAGGGATGAAGATGATGATGAGTGGAATAAATTACATTCACATTGTGTTCATCTGCTTTACTTTGTCTCAAGTTTTATTCAGTTCAAAAGTCTAATATAAAAATAGAATTACTCAATTCATTGCAATTCTTAGTCCATTCTTTTAGTCCTTTCCCATAGATTTGCCCTTGATCTCCACTGGGAAAAGTCACACAATGACCACAGCCTTAGCTTTGTATATATTTTTTTCTCTCCTCATTACTGAGCTTATTGTCAATATTGCTTCTTCCTCTAACTAAGGTAAAGGAAGAAAAATGCAAAACTCTTTTTTTCCCAGTTTTTTTTGTCCAATTTTTATTTCTCCACTTTATTTCAACAAAAAAATATTTTGAAGGGTGGGCCTTTCCCATATTTGACATTTGTCCAAAACTGAGTGGTTTCCAATAGTCTGCAGAAATTACTGGTACCTTTTTCTAGAAATATTTGCTTATTTCTGAGCCATGGTTTTGAATTACTTTAAGGCTGAAAATTTGGCCACTTTGAAGGTGATTCACAAGTAAACCAGACACCCCTGCCTTGGTTGTGGCAATGTGGACCCATATCAGGACAGGCAGGGTGGGTGTCTGAGGATGATGAAGGGCTTGCTTGAGTTGCAGTCCCCACCATGGCCTGTTGAAGCCCCAGGATAAGTTGTGCTCCTGGTGTATGGTTGGGGTGTGTGTGTGTGGTGCTTGGTTTTGGTTTTGGTTTTGTGCACAACCCTAACCATCACTTTGAAACATCATTACTCGGTTCTCTAAACTTTTTAAAAGCTACCTAATACCCACCTTTGTTTTTAGTCTATAGCAGGCTATACTGTGGATTTTTACTATGAGAGCATTCATGGGCCAGTCAGGGACCAGGTCAGGGTCTACTGTGCTTGGTCATATGCACAGCATAAAAAAATATTATTACAGAGATTAGTATCTAGTTTCTTCACTAATTTCCCCCATACTCCAAAGCCTTTTCTGGAATTCAAGAGACTGCCTTGATGGAGGGCAAGTGCACATTAAAAAAAAAAAAAACAAACATTTAAAAAGCAGGGTAGTAAAAGATTTTGGAATCATAAAGTTGTGCTTTAAACACACGGTATTTTTCAATAGGTCAGGGTTGTCTCCATGCTTTGGGAGCAGAGCTGGACAGGCGACAGCTGAAGAACCTGCCTTAAAGCCCATCTCACTGTGTCCTTCAAATATTCCCAAAACTGCTTTTCTTTTCTTTCAGTGAGGAGGAAGCTGACAGGACAGGACAAACCCTGCCCCTGGCTGGGGCAGCAGAGGCAGCATACTCCTCTTGCTTCCCTGTTCCTCTCCTCCTTTCCACCCCAAAGCAAGGCTGGCCTCACCTCTGGCCAGAGGATGGCAAAACATTTGCTTCCCAAGTCTGGTTATCAGCCAGGCTGGGAGGAGAGCAGGCACTGTTACCCGGGCAGGTCAGGGCACACTGAGCACAGAATCCCTCTTCAAGTCACCTCCAAGGCCCAGCTCTTGTTGGTTGTCCCCAGCCCTCACACTTCACATTTTCCTCCCCACAGCAGCATTTTCTCCAACCCCTGGACACAGGGACCACTCTCCCACCTGCTGCCTATTGCACATCTTCCTCCTCCTGCTGCCTTCCTTATAAAACAAGCTACCACCCCCAAACCCACATTTTTTCCAAGCATTCCTCCCACTTTCTGTTTGCCTCACCCTCTCCCTCATTATCCTGGGTCTTGCTTTTGTTTGTCTTGGCTATTTTGGGCTGGAGGCTCTTTGGGGAAGGGAACACAGTTTAAATGCCATCTGCTCAGGATGTGTTCAAGTCATTCCAGCTGGGTGAAGCTGAATTGATAAATGAGGCACCAACTGACTGAGAAGTGTCTACCTGAGCATGGGCAACTGATTAACTGAATCAGCTTTAAGAGGTATAATTCATTAAGCACATGTACCTTTAGGTTTAGGGGGGAAAAGTCCTATTTTGAAAGGCACGGGTAATAGTTTAATGCTATATTTTCCCAGGAAGTCCAGTCCAGGCCATACTCTACTGTAGTGAAGCACACCATGTTCACAGGGTAGTTACAGCATGAACTGTAGGCTCTGGCTCCAAGCACCTTCTTCACTATTGTCATTCCTATAGGACCACAAACACTGTATTGTTTACAGTGAGAGTTACATGTAACTGTTTGAGAAATGGAAGTATAAATGTATAAATTAAAACCCGTGTACTAAGAAGCAACTGTGTTTTTCTCTGGAGTGCTCTATCTCTGTGATACATTTTTAATTATATTTCTACTTGATAATATAACTATACTATACATTACAAAATTGTTTTATATGTAGAAAGGATTCAGATTATATTGTTTACAACGTGTGTGTGATCTTCATTTTGTTGCCAAGTAAGATCATTATTCTCACTTTAACACCTAAAACACCCCAAACCTCCACACCTGTCAGAGTCATGGAAACATCTGGTATCTGTTTTGCAAATTTGAGACTCTGTTGTTATAATTGTTTAATTATATGTAAAACCGCTTTCTGTTGTATAAGTATGTTAATTATCCCAAATGAATCAACAGAAAACTAGGAAATTTTTGTGTGTTCAGCACCATTTCTCAGCTATACTGATAAATGAGATGCTAATAGCATGAGAAATTTAAAAGGAGTTTATTCCTTTTGATAAAAAGGTGATGTGAGAATTCAGTGAAAAATGACTCCCCAGTATTTTAAATCAGTATGTCCCATTTTTATTCTCTGTATGGAGAGCAATTCTAATGAGCACCTACTGTATTAACCAGAAATCCCTTTCTCATTCTTTGCTTAAGATCCTCTCATCTGCAGTAGAAGAATATTTGTCATACAAGGCTAAATGCTTATGGATTTCCTTTCCTTACACAATGGAAAAGAATATGTTGAATATTCAAGCTCTATTTACCCCAAGACGACAGTCTCTCTCTGAAGCCACCAAAGTCTTTGGCTCACATTGTGAATGACCACTGGTCCTTAAAATTGTGAGCTTTTGATAAGGACACTCATCCACTCTCTGTTCCATTTTTATGGGGCTCAGGGCTTTTTAGGTGCCTCATTCTGTAGCTGAGGGAAATGGTAAGTGACTATTTTTCTTATGTGACCTCTCTGTGCTCCCTTCCTTTAAACACAGGGACAATATGCGAGGCTTTCCAAGCCTGTCAGGCCCATGCATCATCTTTCCTCCATGAAATTACAAGCTGTGGTTAGGGCAAAGGTTGTGAGCTCTCCAAGAACATCACTGGGCCAAGAGTGGTGCTGGGCCAAATGTGTCTATGGAGTTGTAATCAGCTGTATCACAGCCACCTGGGCCTTTTAGACTGGAACCATTAATACTTTTTTAGCTTCTTCTACACCTTTGCAGTGACCATGGAAATCCAGTGCTGGTTAATATTTACATGGTTCACATATTAACTACTAGACCAGACAGGGAGTAGCAGAGACCCAAGCCCAAGATAGGGTGCAAAATCCACATAGTCTGTCATTGTAATTAGTTCCTACATCAGACTCAAGAGTAAAACACCAGTCCAAAAGTAAACTGAAAAATTTAATTGTTTTATAAAATAAGATTATGAAACTCTATATAAAAATCCAGCTTCTTAAATATGGTACATTCACTTCCTCACAGAATATTTAAATATTCAGGTCACTTGAGCTATATTTTCACCGTATTTGAGTTAAAATCATTGGATAAATTAAAACATCCTTACCAAAAGATACCACAACTTATACAAATAATACTAAGCAATAATACATTTTTTTAAAATACAAAAGGTAAAGAAATTAATAACTCTTAGGGCATGCTACAAAATTTTGCCAGAAAAATATATGGAATCATTTTTGTTTAACTAGAAAATATACAGTGTGCTTTCCATTTCTCTTCCTAAAATTCAGTCTCACACAATTTCCATTTAACTTAATAAATATGTACAACAAAAATGTTTATTCTTTGAAGAATATAAATAGCAAATACTGGAGTAGAGAGCCTGGTCTGGCATTCCTTTCTCATCTAGTGAATATAGTGGGACTTTTCAATTCTGAATGTGCAAAAATGCAGAATCAGGCTCTTAGTGTTATCATCAGGTTAATAGCTTTCACAAAAGTGATTTTTATTAAAGGAAAAAAAAAAACCTTCAAAACCACTGCAGGAGACTTAGAACTATTCCAGTCAGGCATTTCTATAAATAGTAAATCAGACCGTGGTGAAATAATGTTCCAGTTTAATTACTGCTGGCAGTAATTAAGAGACAAATAGTCAGTGGAGAGAGAAACATATCTTGAGTTAGACACACCTTACTTTCACAGATTTAAGTTGGTTCCCCACCATTTCTAAAAAGAGTTTCTGGTATAATCTATACATTGTAAATCTGTGAAGAAATTTAATCACCTTCTTCAGACTTTGGATGGTTCGTTTTGGAAAGTGGTACATTTTCAAGTGCTTCAGTCCATACATTAAACCTTTAATGGTGTCCTGGTCACCATTCTTTATTCTCCACAGATTGAGAAGCTTCAGAACTTGCTCTCTGGGTTGACATAGTTTCATTGTGCGCTCAACATCTTCTTTTCCCACCTTCTTGCCTGGTAAGCTTGCCATCAGCATGTTGAGATGTTCAAAGGTGAGGTTCAGGTGGCCAACATGCTTGAAGACACTGTTTTCACAAAGATCAATATCTATAGAAAGCAAAAAGAGAAGAGAGGTAAGTACAGAACATTACAACTTCACTGTAGCCTGCAGAAAACCTTCCAAAACTCCAAAGTGAATTTGCTTTCCAAATACCTTTGCTTCAAATAATTCTCTCATCTTTGCTTTTTAAGGCTTATTTATCCTGTAAAATGTTGTGTGTACATGATAGGACTCCTAGTATTTTGTTCCAGTGAATGAAAATTTAGCTCATTCTGTTCAGAAATACCTAGGCAAGCTTTGTTAAAATAATAATTTTGAAGTATTCTAGACACTTCACAGTCTGATGTAAGCATACATACTAAATAGCAGAGGGGTAAAAAAACATTTCTGCAGCATTTTCCAAATCTATTCTGAGTGGACTAAATGTCATTTGAACGTGGTGGTTGTTGATGCTTACATGAAAAGAGTTGGCCTGACTCTTCTAAAAAACCTTGATATTAACTGCAGCACTATTTTATCTTTGAAACCTGTCTTGGTAGATTCAGCACAAACAAAGCAGTGAATCACAATGACAAATAGGTACCAGAAGGGAAAAGAAGGGGAAGGCTGTCTGTGTATTCCTCATTCCCATGTGCCCACACCCTGTGGATACATGTCCCAGTCCAAAATATCAACCTCCACCTTACAGAAAACAAATTGCACTCACAGCTGCAGGCAACCAGCTCCCTCTAACCTCAGCTGTTCAGATGTTACAGTGGGAAACACTTTCCTCACTTATCTCAATTCTTTGTATGTTATGCAGTCTCAAAAGGGGACCTTGGTCATGGCACAACACACGCTCCAAAGCAGGCCACAAGTCTGGCAAGAATTCAGTCCTTGACTGATCGGGAGAAGCGGAATTCTGTTCCTGCTTCCCCTCAACTTCTCTATGCTGACTTCATTGATGTATCTCAGTCAAGCCCTGCAGGCCCTTCTCCAAGCACAACACATCCCCAGGGGGTATTTGATCCCAAACAATTTTAAAAATGCCATTCAGAAGGTTGTTTATAATGAACATGCTGTCCCAATAAGATACCTTGGATAATCTTCTTGACCATATCCTGTTCTTTGTTTTGCTGCTTCCATAGTTTCAAAAGCTGAAAGGTCTGCTCTTGAGGACTATGCCTTTGTTTAATCCTTTCGATATTTTCTGTGCTAACCTTTGTCCCAGGCAAGCTGTCTGCTAGTATGTTCAGCCAGTTAGGTGTGAGATGAGTAGGAACAGCAAACCTGAACATAGCCTCCTCACACAGGGTTACATCTGAAATGAGAAAGAGAAGATGTTAGTTGTTCTGATCTCTTATCTTGCCTCAGAAAAAAAACCCCAAAAAAACCTCAAGCAACAAGAATGGATAAAAAAAGTGGTTATAAAACAGACTAAGTAGTTATCTTTATAGTGCTGTTTCTCTTTCTGCTTGAGTTCTTTTTGGTCTGAGCTACAATAATTAAAATTCTACTACGGCCATCAGCACAGCAGGCAAATAGCTATCAAGCTAGGTATTTTTATCCCAGATTTTGATAAATTAATTTTAATGATAACTAAAGGTATGTTTTCAGAGCACTCTAATGTGATACACACCTATTCCACATTTTTGAGGTGTTGTATCTGTATTTTCCTGGCAGATGTTGTCACGAACCTCATTTCCTTTCAAAGCTATTTTGAAACCCAGGGCACTACAGTTTGTGTGCTTAAGACAGGCTGCTGTGGATGAGGTTTCATTTGAGAAAAATCCTTCTGGACATCTCTCACATACAGTGTCACTCTCAGGGGTACCTGTGAAAACAGGAAAACAGTGCATTCAATTATGTATAACCTCAACTGTGGAAAAAAATTTAAAAAGAATACAGAAAGCAAGGAAAACATTCCTCTCTAAACTGTCATGCTTCTGTTTCACATGTTTGTGATCTACTAAGAAATCACTTAGGAAGAAAAAAGACAGAAGATGCCTAAAGAGAATTATGTTCCTGCTGGTGTAATACAGTAAATAGTACTCTTAAATATGCTTGTTACCACATTTAAAATCAGTGATTACTGATTAAATCAGTAATTTAGTAAACTAATATCTTTAAAACCTCAATTACTTGAGTCTGTTCAGTCATTACACTGTCTGATCTTCATCCTTCAAATGTACAAATATTCTGTAAGGCAATTAAGTGGCAAAAAAATGTGTTATGAATTTCACCCTGTAGTAACTGCCCAGAACCTTACTTGAATGGGTTGCTTCAGTTCTAGATAAAAATACAACCCAACTAAATATCAAAAAAAGACAACAATTTTGAAATTCTTTTCGAGGCTTGAATTAAGTATTATTAAAAGTGAAGAAAGCAGAATATCCAATGTAACAAAAATGTTTAATAGTCATACATGTTTTGCTTGGTGATTTATAATGCATATTTTTACTTCAGAACTAAATATATGACACAACAACAGAATAACAACATATGGTTCTAGCACATTTACAAAGAGGAAGAAAACTAATCCATGAAATCTGAAACTATGCAGTCTAACCACCAGTGTCAGGAAAGAAACAGCACCAGTAACTGCTGTATATTCAGTCTTAATTCATCCTTTTTCATCCAACATTTAACAAGTGCCTGAAGTTTGGTGTCTAATAGTGCATTAATTAACATGAACTTAAGCATATGCTTAAAATTTACTTGAAATAATTGGAAAATATACTTGAATAAGAAAATACCTCCATCTAGTGTATTTTTAAAGTATTTACATGTGGATGTTTATTTTAATGTTAGCTTTTAAGTAATCTTCTATTTATTTTGTGAAATCCTTAGAGAAATAGAGTGTGGGTCTCAAGTTTTGAATCAGCTGTGAAATAAAGAGTACTGCTTGCATACAACCTGAACTAGCACTTCATCAGACAACGAGTGAAAACAAAGGAGTTTATAGTTGCCAGAGCCCCTGTAGGTTGCCAGCCCCCTCCCAAATCCTGTGCCATCTGCAGCCAGAGCGCTGCCCTGACGCAATGTGCGCTGCCTGCAGCTACGGGCTGGACAAAGCTCCAGCCAGCACCTACACGGCGCGGGCAGCAACCAGCTGTCCTGAGACGGCTGGATTTTAGCAACTTTCCCTGCTACAGCCAGGCTGCTCTTTTGTTCTGGCAGCAAGGAAGTCGAAGAAAGGAGTGTTCTTACAAATGGTGCATCGTTCTGCTCAGAGCTTCCTGGCTAATCTGTGCAGCACAAGGGAGGAATAAACCGGGTAATCCACCAGTGTTCTCAGCGCTGAGCATAAAGCCACCCTCCAGCTCTGCCAGCTTCTCCACTGTTCACCTCGCCGCCCTTGTTCAGGGCACAGATTGCCGCTGCGTGCCTGCCCCTCTGCCACTCCCTCCAGCTCGCCTGGAATCCCCCATTCTTCCCAGGGAAACGGCAGCCGCCACCGGGGACACAGAGCTGCCTCGCAGCAGTGCTGCCCCCCGGTACAGTGCTGCTATCAACCCTGCCTCGCACAGGGCCGGCCGGGGCAGAAAGGAACAAATCTGCACTCACCAAAGGGGATTACAAAAGCAAGGTGATATCCCAGTGTAATCGTGGGCAACTGGCACCGGGAAAACAGATTCCTAATGTTTTAAGCCTTAAATGAGGCACTGGACCACACCATCTCCCTGTATGTGAGTGGAATCATATTTTTCTACTCTTAGGTTTTATTAATCTGAAGTTGCATCATTACAAAGTTCAAGGCTATCATATAGCAGAAGGCAGTAACACAGCACAGTACATGCTTCTTAAATTCCTAATTGCTGCCTCCCCTCAAAAACTGACTATTGACGTAGGGGGATACAATTATTTTTATAATGTTTTCATTCCTTGTTTGAGGCCTGCTTGGGTTTAGCCAGTTCTTTCCAAAGATGGCCTTTTGGAAACCAACTTTTCAAGATATTACAAAATTCAACATTTTATCTTCTTTAAAGGTTTGCCTTATTCAGAGCTGAGGGATTGAAATTTGCTTCGTTTCCTCATGCTTGCAGGGGTGCAGCAGGCTGGTTGCTCAGACAATTTATATACTTTGTTCACCTCCCAAATAGTCTTTCTGATAACTTTGTTTCTGCCCCTTTTGACTTGCTGCCGAGATAGAGCGGAACCTCATTAACCCAAGTCCCCGGGTAGAATAGTTTAGGTTAATGAAGGTTTAAAGTATGGAAATGTGGTAGCTGCCAGTGGAAACGCTTAACATTGGAAGGGCATCAGGGTAATGCTTCATCAACCAATTACTCAAGGGCTAGTGAGCAGCTACAGCAGTGACATTTCTCCTTACGTCGAATGAACCTCTCCAATGAGAGGTTCATAACCCAGAAAAGGACCCCCAGCCTGTCATTCAGCTCAGCTTGAAGATATACAGCCCAGCCCTAGTGTTTCTCACTGCAGGTACGTCATTTCTAGGGAAATCATTCAGTAGGCTGGAGACTGGTTGCCTGTGGGTGTCTGAGGCGCTTTGATTTTCTGCATTTCCTTCCTCAGTGCTCTTCTCCAGGCAGTGATCAAGTTCTGGTACAATGACAGTTTACAATTCTTTCAGACTGTGTTAAATACTAGAGCTAAACTGGGGCATGGCATTTGCCAAACAATAAATGATGTATTTTGTTTTGAGGGAAGAACATATTATTGGTTTAACAATTTATGTTGTCTTAAATGAAGAATACACTCCACTGAAAAGTGCTGCTTTGCTCTATATTCCCATCACATTCAGCACTGTGCCAGCCTGCTTGACAAAGAAATGGTTGTTTGCTTGATAATAGTAACAGTTTCCCTAAGAATTCCACTTAGGATGCTGATAATTAATTATTACCACATATTGCAGTGGTGCTAGAGCTATATTAATGTTGTTATAATTATACACTTGGTGTCAAACATGTAGTGCTCCTGGTGTTTGTCAAGATATACAGTTCCTTGAAACAGCAGATTTCAAAATGAAAAACATTATTATTTATCACACACACAAATACTACATTCCAGATAATGTTCCTTTAAAAGACGCAATCCATCATGTTTCTCATTAGAGTGCAATTTGCTACATTTGCCACTGCCATTAAGTTATATACTACAGCAGGAGCAGGGTATTCCACTGGGAAACTTTCATTTGGCTACAGTCCAAATGATGCAGACCAGAACAGGTTCAATTGGCTTTACAATTTACTGTCCTGCAATTTCATCTGGACAAGCCTCTTTCCTAATCTTGTAACTGCCATGAACCGTGGCCGTGTGGCAGGGCTCTAATTCAGCCCGTGCGTGTGGAGGAGCGGCACCCACCTGCCTGTGCAACACCGAACCCGGGCGGACACTCCGTGTGCCTCAAGCAGAACTCGAGCTCCAGGTACCTGCCCTTGACGCACTCGCAGACGCGGTTCTGCGTGCTGGAGCACTCCTGCCTGACGAACTGCAGCTCCTTGCACACGGTGCTGCAGTACTGGCACTCCTCGTTGCTGTTCCACTCATCGGCGTAGTACTGAGCCGGGCACGGGGCGCACTGCGTCGGGCTGCTGGCGCTGCAGTGCTGCTTCACGTAGCTCCCAGGAGGACACTGGTCACACAGCACCTGGCGAGATGTCCCTGGGTCGTAATGGAGATACTTGGGGGGAGAGTCATCCTGGACGGTCCACTTAACAGAGATGTCCAAGAGCTAGCAACAGGAAAATAAAACATCACTTCCTTTTAGTTCCGGGGAGCACCATGATCAAAAAGA
The DNA here is from genome assembly GCA_013399225.1 of Rhipidura dahli. Lineage (NCBI taxonomy): Eukaryota > Metazoa > Chordata > Aves > Passeriformes > Rhipiduridae > Rhipidura > Rhipidura dahli. The sequence continues at coordinate 147,620 of VXAC01007788.1, forward strand.
AACCTGCACTTTAATGACTTTTTGAGTCTACTCATGTCACTATTCTCAAACAAATATTTGCATTAGAAATTGCCAAGATATTGGCCACCTTCCCGACTCTCCCATGTCTATTTTAGAATGGGAAAGTTTTAGGATTTTACCTAGCAAATCTTCCCGACCTAAGTGATTCCTTGTTCTTCCAGAGATGTAGATCCTATTCTTCTCCAAGTTACACCCTTTTAATATCACTGGGTAATGACTTTTACTGTCTGGCACCAGAGAATTTATCTGATGCACAGCCAGTGTGGGGATTACGGACTTCAGATGCAAAAGAAATTGTGCCTGAGCATACAAATCTGACCAGTGTACTGCACCACCACACCTTTAAAGGTGATTCCTTACTCAGTTTTGCTTACACTATTTTTTACCAGGAATTAATAGCTGGAACAATAGCTGTTACTTTTTAATGCTTTCCATTCAATTTTGCACTGATATACAGCAGCTCTTGGGATGTAATGTGGCAGCTATATCAAAGGGGAAGACACAGCTTGAGACAGAGGTAAAGAATGATGCAAGTTATGAAGGGCACATTAAGTACTTAATTACATGAGCTGAAAGAGACCAGGCCAATGCTTTCATTTCCTACCTAAAACCACTACAGACTCACAGCTGTTGTGAGAAGCTGGTTCTGTACTGGCACATGCAATGACAGCTACGGTCCTGCTGCTTCCTCCAACAGTCTGTTTTGCTCATGGGATTTGAGACCTCGTGATCTGAGATGCCCTGCCCTGCTGCAGAGATAACTGACTTACCACTTTATTTTGGTCTTAAAATTGAAAATTTGGTTCTGGGATTATACCAGTCTACCACAAAAATAACTCTTGAGAACCACCCTGATCCCCACAGGGTCTGCCAACAGCTCACTCTCCTCACTGATAATCCAGCTCTGTCCCAGCACTGCATACATGGCTGCATGTGCCCCTTCTCTTCCAAAACTTGGAGATTTTATAAAGATGAAGTAAACTGGCTCTGCCTTAAGATGTTTTTCTGTGTATCCAATAAAATTATAGATCTGACTTGTCTTTGTTGCTATTTTAATCCCCATCAGCTAATACAGAGTTGCCAATTCAATTTCAAAAACGTATTTCCTCTTTTCCAAATGTCCCCAAAGTATAAACAGCATTAACTTTTTTTTTTTTTTTTTTTTAAGGTCTGTATTTCCTTGAGATGCTTCATGTAAGGGTCTCACTTCTGTCACATCATGGCACTTCTAAAGCCATAGTCCTAGTAAGTTTGTAAAGGACAATTTAAAATTTCATCTGCATTAACACAAGTCACAGTAAAGCAAGTGATATTAGGTGCTTAACTTAGAAACTCTTGTTGCTTAAGCAAATACTCTTAAATGCATTCTCCTGTTGCCTGTCTATGAATCCACTTTTCATACAGCTACACTTAGGCTGAGGAATGAAATGCAGACAGTATGGATATTCCCATACAGCCTCTTGTAGCTACCCTTGACTAAGTCTGATAACTTATCCAATCTGTGATTTCTAGAGGTGGAGATCTCACTTTTCTTGTGGTCTCAATGCACAGTACCTTTCACTGTGAGAAATTCCTTATTAGTCTTTGAAGTTTGATGAGAAACTCCATTTTCCTTAAATGACTGGATCTGGTTCATGTGATCTATTTAACAAAGAGGGCGCAGCACATTTTTTAATAGTGAGTGGCTTTACATGAGGAAAAATGCCCCCACCCTTGGCAAATCTACAGCTATGACTCTAGTAATAAGGAAGTCCTGCTAATCTCATTAATTGTTGATGTGAACAGTAAAGCTTTCTTCTATGGTTTTAATTCAGTAATAGATAATACAATTACTAGCATCCCAGAGCCCAAGACTTGCATGGACACAGGCGTTCCCCTCACAGAACATATCGGACTACAACTTGTGTCACAGGCACATCAACCCACACTTCATGCAGGTGTCTGTGGAAATCCAGACAATTCCCAACAGAGGTACAAGTGTGACACTGTGCAAATTATTAGGGACAGCAAGCAGTCATACAGGCAGCAAGTCCTCATGCAGAAACACCAGTATTCCTGCTCTGCAGTGCACAGCTCCTAACAAACCCAAAGCTGTCACTGCAGTAGAATCTGCCCGTCTGAGTTGTGCCTCTGCCCTTGGTGACACATTTTCATGTGACAAACAGGTAGATGAGTAATTTCACGACTGTTAACTCTGCAACATGTAGGAGCAAGAACAACAAGATTTTATCTATTTTCCTTATTCAACTATTTACATTGGAAACCACATATGAAGCAAGTAAAGAGTTTTGCTGCAGGGGATGAATCAGCATTAAAATTAATTAGAATTCAACAATCAGGGTATGAAAGCATAGGGTTTTGTAGGGGAAAATGAAGGCACTTGCCTCCTAAAGAACCTACAGCTGTGGAAACAAGCCAATAAAACCTGAAAACATTTCAACAGAATTTGAGAGGAATTGATTTAAGAAATTGAGCAAAACAGTACTTGAACAATATGTGTGTGAGACATGCAGAGTTTTGTCTTTGGAAGAACCAATAACTATGAACTAATAATGACAACCAGAATATTATTAATCTAAATGAGTAGAACCAAACAATAATAATAGGACTAATAAATCAGCATCACTAAAATCAGTCTTCCCATTTGGTTTATTCTTTGTGCTTTTAAAAGAAAAGCACATAGCATTTGATTTCTTTTTTTCCCCAGGAACACTCATTACATAGCTGCAGTAATCTGTTGATCAGTGGCTGAGCCACACGCATGCAGGATCCAACTATTTTATTTAGTAAAAAATTATGACAAAAAGATTCTTCAGTCAAACTAAAGATATAAATGCAATCAGTATCTCAGGATTTTACTGGAGCATTTTATCCATGATTTCCAACATAGAGCTAGATTACCATTACTGCTGCTGTTTGACTACTATGAGCCTATTAGCACAGAGAGCTGTACAACTCGCTGCCACGGGACATTGTAAAGGGTCAAGTTCACAATGTTACCTGACATAGACGAAAATAATAAAGGACTATTAAACATAAAACCTTTTAATAAAGAAATCCCAAACTAAAAATTGCTTGAGTCTGAGGTCTGTTTTGGAAAAATAGCAATTTTTTTCCGTCTTTTTCTTCCATCTCTTCTATGCATCAGGTATTGACCACTGCCATATGGGCCTTTTTAGGGCTTTTTTTTCAGGATTTTTTTAGACCAAATACAGTCAATAGTATGTTGTTAAGTAGATTTCTAGACCTCAATCCCCAATACCACACTTCATAAGACTACTGTAGGTTACTTGATAATAAAAAAAAGATCTGAAACATTGTCTTCTATGCAGTCTGAGCACACCTGAGTATTCTTAATATTGATACTCAACCTGCAAATCAGACTTTAGCTTTAAACCTACATCAAGTGCCAAAGTAAAGGCAATCTATTTTTCAGATGTTTTGCAAAAATTCAGTACTAATGTTGGAAGATAATGAAATATAATTTTCACTAGTTTTACTGCAGCAACTTGGCACAAGCAGAATGAAAAGACTCTTTTGTCCCCCAGTTCACAGAATAAGCTGGAAGGGAGCATCACTAAATTGTCTGTTCTCCTGGCCTAACACACACTGAGTTTGTGCTTACATTAGGAATTTGCATCACCTGTTACAGCAGATTTGCAAAGCAAAACAGATGGTGCCAAGCACCTGACATCCACCTTATGTATTATTCAGAGCGGATATTTTGGACTAACTTCAATCTGCTTTCATGGACAAGCATGCATTAGTGGTTACAGTGCATCTGGTGTGTCTCTGGGGTCCATCTCTGGATTTACTTTCATCAGTCCAGTTTACTTTGGTTAATCCACTTTGTGCACTCCAGGGCTGCTTTGATGTGGAAACTGAAATATGGTAAATAAGGATGATCAGGAGAGGCCCTTCAAAAGGATGTTCCTAAGACAAATTAAAATGGTATTTAAATGAATTTTATGTCTTTCCTGACATTTCCTCTCCTAAACTGTGCTGTGACCAACTTGATAGCAGATTCTTAGCTACATAAAACCTCTGATTAATCTGAATGCCCATATTTAAAGGTGGTCTACATACTAAGCCCCTGAATCTCTTCTGTAAGAAACAGCACTATTTGAACATAGGAAAATGCCATAATCAGAACTTACTCGTTCTGAACAGTGGTCTCCCCAAAAGCTTCATAGAAAGCAAGATTTTTTTCCATAATCATGCTGACACTGGCCTGTTTTGCTCTTGCTGGAAAAGGTGTCACATGCTAGTTTGGAAGAAGGAAGAAACTACAAGCCCGGCTTCAGTCTATGGGAATCAGAAGTAGGGACAATGAAGATGTTTATCCTATAACCCTTAAGAAACCAAAGCTGGCATCCACCACTGCTGCACCTGGCCAAATTATTGGATTTGTTGCTCAGAAGATTGTGTAAAGTTCTGTTTATCCTTGTTTAGGAAAGGTTAATTCATTGGGAAACGGTACCGAGAAAGTTTAGAAGGAAATCGAGAGCTTCTTCTTGGAGAGGATCTGGATTTGTTCCATAGTTTGGCAAGTCACAAGAGAAGCTATGGATTCAGTACAGCTAGACAGTGACCTCAGAGAGAAGAACTTTCTCTGTTGGAGGGCAATGCTGGCAAATGAAAAGAGGATTCTGTCATCAGAGGAAGATTGGGAACAGCCTTTCTCTGAGAAGCAGGTGTAAGAAACCCATGTATCTTAAATATAGCTCTCAATGCCTTTCTGAAAGTAGATACAACATTTGGTATCCTGGAAGAGATGGCGAATGAACTAAAAAGATCCAGGCAGCTTCTTTCAGTTTTAAACCCTCAGCCAGTCCTTTATATACCAACACTGAGGGAAGCCAATAATGCTCAGTATCTTTTTAATCTCAACAAATTAAATGTTAGTCAGATACATTTTTTTTCTAGGGGTAGTGAAATGCAAGGCTCAATTTAAAAAAAATTCCCAAATGTTAGGGGGTTTTTTGTTCTATGAATATGAAATGCTATCAATAACAAAATAGTTACAGCAAAAGAAAAACAGAAAAAACCTAATACCACTAACTACATCTAAGAACCTATGGTGTGAAATTGAATTCTAGTGTCATGGGCTCAGTTCTGAAAGGACTGCAGAACTCAATCTTCATCCATCTCCCTGGGGAAAATCCTGGGCACCTCTCAGGATGGCTGTCTCAGTGTGAGGAATTGGGATGAACTGTAAATATTGAAATGTAAGTCTAGTGTAAGTCAGTGTGATGCAAGTAAATACTGAGAACTTACTCAAGATGAATTACCCAAGGTTAGGCTGCAGTTCTTTCATGGTGTCACTCAGCACATTAGGCTTGAAGCTATATTTCTCCATACCATCCTTATGTCAGCATACACAATGACAACATAAAAGGCCTGAGCAGTCCATTTATTTGAGTCCTTGGAAGATGCTTTTGAAGGAGAAATAATGATATTGTAAAATTTCATTTCAGATATTGGGCATAAAAAATACACGCCCTTTTCTTTCATCTTTAAATGTAAGGCAAAGAGCTGCTTGATTTCTCTTGTTGAATTAAAATGAACTAGAAGACAAAGCACATGAAGTAAAAATCCTTCAAGCATCATCCCTTTAAATCACTGCTTTGTGGCAGAAAAGAAAGTGGCTTTTCAGCATATGAAAATATTATTATATAGCTTGGCTTTGTGGTTTTGGGTTGTAGACCAAAGGAGAATGTTTAATTTGCTGAGAAAGATAAATCTGTTTCTGTTTTGCATTCCACAAGTATTCCAAAGCATATTTTCTTGTGTGATAAATAATCGTTTAAGACATCTGTCAGATTGCTCCCAGTGTTTGCATTGGGTTCAAAGTAAAACCTCATAATTCTCCTACTCTGCCTTCTACACAAAGTATTTGGACAAAGCTAAGGCAGGAGGCCTTCAAATATCCTCAGCCCTTAGGCAGAATTCCTCACTGAAATAATGCTCAGGCAAAGAGAAATCTCACTGGCAGAATATTACTGGATGATATTATCAAGGTCCTCCTCATCAACAGATTGTGTCTCAGATCCAGTATGTGACAATGCTGTGCTGGATCAGGTCCACATCCACCTATTGAAAATAACCACTGTAAAATACCTGTCATGCTGGGAGAAATTACTCCTATCCAGCTCTCATCCTTCTCATCTTGCTGTTCTGGAGGCCCATGCAGTCACCAGATTTAATGTCTTTGGGCCAGCAGCTCTGCAGCACTGCTGACCTGTGGATTGCTGCAGGCTCACAAGAGCACTGCCCAGACAAAGGACCTTTTTGCAGACCACAGCCGAGTGCCAGGTACACAATGAAAGCTGACATGGAGTCATTTTAGCTGGTTTGAGTTCAGTTTATAAAGCTCTTCCACCATTCTGCTTCAGTATAATCACTTTGGACATAACAGGACCTACTTTTGTTTGGAAGACACTTTATAAAGTGGAGGCCGTTCTTTTACATAAGGAATTCAACTGGTGACTCTCCTGAGTGACCCCTATTGAAAACTGAGGCTATGAAACACTGTCTTCATTTTTCTGCCAGTAAAGCAATATGTCAAAAAGTCAAGTCTTGCAGAGACTTTTTGAGGCACCATTAGTTGACATTCACAAAGCAATTTAGGAGTCGAAACTACTGTTTCATTTTCAGTGGTAGGAAAATGAAATTCTGCTGAAAAGAAGTTTTACATCTTATCAAAGAAGTGCTAAATTGAGAGTCTTCATTTATATGAGTTACATTTGCCTTGAAGTTTGTAGAGGGAGAAATCAGGAAAAACTAACCAGATACTCTCCAAAATAGGTGTCTGACATTTTGAAACATTATTCACCAGAGTGACAACACGATTTAGAGCTAACCCAAACCTGGGGTGCTCCCACAGTGACTACAGTCTGCCTCTGCACTGACAGAATTACTAACAGCTGACTGCTAGCTAGAGAATGTATGTCCAGTACTAGGTACAAACAGGTGTTTTTACAGAAGGAACAAAATTAAGTTTTCCATGAGATTGAACAGTGGGTGTTGCTTCAATTTTGACAATATTTTTAAAAAATTCTTCTGGTAACCTTAGTGTTTTATTTTTAACCAAGACACATGCAGACAGACAGAAAGAAAGTCAGACAGAAAGATAACTCCTACCCTCACGGGCTGCAAAGCCACTGCTGCCTACACACAGCAAACCCAACAGGCAGGCCAGAAAAAGAATGTCACATGTGCCCAGAGATCCAAAATAGAGAAAGGTCAAGTATAAGGGTCAAGATAGTTACGTGACGAGTAATGAGATTCAGCTCTGGGGAACTTCTTTCCATTCAGACCAATTTCATAATATTTGTAAGCAGCTTTAGTGTTCCAAGCAAACAACACAAACGTAAGTGCACCACCACAGCAGGTAACCCATCCAAAACCTTAGCAAAGAGGCCAAGGCTGAAAGTACATCATGCTCCAAAAGTCTTTTTAGATACAATGTCTCCAAACTAGGTTTGGAGGTATGTGAGACAAACAGACACAACTTTGAACAGTAGTTTTTACTCCTAAAATGGTTCTTATAAAACAGGTACTGAAGTTACTCTTCTGAGCTCTAGCACATCTGACCTTACCTAAACTTCACTAATTTTACTTAAATTTCACAATAATTTAAAATCAGTTGCATAATAATAATAATAATAATAATAATAAAGTGCAGTTGAATGATGAAGCTCTTTGTTGTCTACTGCCACTGATGTGTTTCAGCTTCAAGACTTATCTGCCAGAGGATTATGCTGAACTTCACCAAATGCTATTACTTTATGGGAGAACATGAACAGGCACATTGCATTTAATCAAAATCAAAATCCTGATGTGATTATTTTATGACAGCCACAGATAAGAAGCCAAGTTGACAACCAGATATTGCTGAAATTCACAGATTAACTTCCTGTGATTTTATATTGAAAAAGGAGGCACAACATCAGATGAGATGAAGAAGTTGTCCTGCATTTCAATCTGCCGACCACAAGCCTGACAAATTTTTCTTCCCTTGCACCATTAATTACTTTGGGTTTCTTTCTCAAAAAGTTCTTTCAGAAAGTTGTACAGAGAGTAATAAACATGCATTACTCATCAGATCCTGGAAATCTCGTTGCATTTATAAAAAGCTTTCAGAATAAATGGATCTCAGTTCTAATGCTCTGCCACAACATTAATACCTTTTTACTCACCAAAACAACCCAGATGCAAGTTACTGTGCTGACATGAGCAAGACCCTGCTCTGAATATTATTCTTTAATATTTTTCTTTGAAAGTTTCCTTTTGCAAAAGATGAATAGCCTCCAAATAGATGTTACACAGGATCTGTTTGTAAGCAGGTTTTAATTAAACTGAACTCATATACAATTCCATATGACTAAATGGATTAAATAACATTTTGAAAGATTTACTGCACTGCTAACATCTTTAAATTTGCATCTTGAAGCATCTTACTAAATCACCAAGTAAACAAAAACTTATTAAAACAAGGGCTTATACCAGATTTAATAACACAACTTTTTCTGTAATAGCTACTGACACAGCTACTAATTCATCACTTTCTTGCATATGAGGCTGAATTTTCTAAGCCAAGACAAGAACCACACACTTGTGGGGTTTTTTTGTGGAGTTCACAGTGGTTTTCCTGGGTAAGAAAGCCAGCCCAGTATCTGAGATACCAAGAGTGCCGCTGCAGCAGAGATTAGAAGCAGACAGGCATGGAGCTTTTGTAAATCAGAAACAAACATTCCAGCCTGCAGTTTCTAACTTCATTACTCGATACAGGGTTTTACTTCAGACTAATATAATGAGGCCTTACAAAAGGAGGGAGGAAGACACAATAAAAGCAAAAGAAAAGCAAATCATGCCACTACCTTGAGAATGGGATGAAAATCCCTGCTGTCTCCCTGGAGCTGGACATGTCCACCACATTCCAAACTCACCAGGAAAGTTTGGAGATTAAATGAAAAGGGTTTACCAAGAAAACGGAGTGAAGGCAAAGCAACCCACAAACAAATAAACAAACAACCCCCCCAAAAATCCCAAAGCCAAAACAAAAACCCCAGAAGAAAAGCCGTGTGTCTCTCCAGCCTGCTGTCTGAAGCTGCAGTGCATCCTAGAGCCTATCTACCTCTCCGAAGGGACTCACCACAAGCGTGCAGCACAGGAACTTGTTCATTGTGGTCGGTGGAAGAAACCTCAGCGCGCTGGGAATCAGGCAGAGAGTCAGCGCCAGGCTCCAGCAGCTGCTTACATTCCCAACATTAAAGACACGATATATATATAGTCCCGGTGTAACAGGAAGCTTGGGCTCAGCTTTGATCACACATTCCCTGCCATGNTTAATGGAACCCTTTGAGCGCCGTAACCACAGACTGGAAAATGCAGGAGGGAGTGTCAGGGGCTGGCCAGGGGAGGGTTTAATTGCTCTCTGGCTGGCTGGCTGGCTGTGCCGCCCTGCGCTCCCCTCAGCAGCGGGGCCGGACGGGGGACTCCGGTGCCTTGGCTCCCCTCCCCCCGGGGGCCC
>VXAC01007788.1:164306-202231 GCA_013399225.1 Rhipidura dahli
TTTTTTTTTTTTTTTTTTTTTGCATGGAGATCTCCATACACTTCCATATTTCTAGAGTTACAGGGATTCTTCTGGCCTGTTCTCATAGTAGACAACACTAGTTTGTACTGTAAGACAAGTTTACACATTATCATGTTCCTTTTCAATCAGTATTCGAGAATATCACTACTAGGACGAATATCAAAGGAGCCCAGGGTCGGTGGTGATGGGCCATGAACCACGATCCTTTCAGTGAACAAGAAATTAAAGGTTCCTCCCAAGCTTTTAGCAAGAAGTCTATTTTTTAGCAGGTGTAAAGCAAAACTTGGTTGATAAATCCATGTATTGAAGGTTATGGTGTCTACTTGATCTTCAGTGAAATTTACCAGTAAGTATTCCTGCAGCTGCAAGTTCAGCTGCAGGAGACGGAAGCATGGCTCCTTGGCTAGGTCTGTTCTTGGACTGCCTTAGGACTCAGGAGGTTTGATAAGTGGGAAATAAAATGAGAGGAAGTGAATGATCACCCCATTAAAAAGTATTAACACAGAAAAGATCAATATACATTTTCCTATGTAAAAACAGATATTGCAAACAAGAAAGAGTAGTAATAATAATAATAATAACGACAACTTTAAAGTGCCCTTTCAGTTAAAGAATTCAGTGCTGCTGCTTTAAATTGTTGATGCTGACTGCACAAGGAAAGCTAACATCATTATGATTTGTTGTGAGAACTTCTCCCTAAAATGTAAAAGCCTTTCTTATCAGACAAAGCCTCTCCCTTCTCTTCTTCTGCCATCTTTTTTCATATTGCTATAAAAAGGCTAACAGTAAATGTCAATGAAAAGGAAGGCAATGTGGAAATACATAGAAACTGCTTCTCTGGTCTTTTTTTCCCCCCGTGAATTCTTTTAAATAATTTTGATCTGCATCCAGAGCAGTTTATGGAGGCACAAAACAGTGAATGTGGAACAGCAGGCAAGAATGTGGAATGAATACTAAGGCACTCAAACACCCTCCCCCAAGCCCTCTAAGCCTGAAAAATCCTTCTGCAGCATAACTGCCAGTTCCTGTGGAGGTTGCTTATATCCTCATGCAGGAAAGTCCTTTAGTATTTAATAGGAAATTATTATCTTTTCATACACTTTTTGAGCTGTTAGAATTTAATACAAAATTTCATCCTTTCCATGTAGTAGCTTGGGAAAAAAACCTCTACAGACTATCATGAAGAAATTCTAAAATGTTTTTAGGGAATACTTCTCAGGCCAATAATACTTTTAATAGGACCTGCCTGAATACCCCTTGATAAATAAAATGGGATTTTTTCACAATGCAGGATCTTGAATTAAATTGATTTTACAGGTTGATGTACCAGGACAAATTTTGACTCTTCAGTGTAAGAGAAGAACAGAAAAGGGCCACCTGTGAAAAACAGAAGAAAGTTGAGAAAAAAAAAATTACCCTTTTTCCTGAGAAATACATTATAATTTCTGAAAGGCTAAATACTTAAATAATTTAAACCTTTTTTGGCAGAAAATGCCACTAAAGGCCTTTCTTTATCTTCTAATTTCAGAGGTCACATATCACTCAGAGATGCCAGGTGAAGTCAGCGAGGTGCACAGCACAGAGTTTGGGGCCAGACTGGTATCAGAACATTTTTTTTCACTAAACCATTAATTCTGTGAAAGAGGTTATGTGATGTCTGACTTGCAATAGCAGAAAACTGTAGTCAGTGGCATTCCCTTTTCTGCTCCCTCTGCCTCCCATTTCTCATTAAATGGGGGTTCATTTTTCTTCCCATTCTGCCTACATGATGGCTTTAAATGTTCAGAGTGTAAATATACTTAGGTAACCAGCCAGGAGGACAAAAAATATTTCAGCCTAAGTGTGCTTTGGATACCTCTCTTTCCTTAGACTCAAGGAACTCCAAGGACAAAGTGGCTGCTGTTCCTGTTTATATGCAGAGTTGGAAGTTGTAAAGAGACAAAAAGCATCACAATTCCATAACTAAGGTCAGCAGATTTACTATTTATAACCCTTGTGTGGCATGGACTGTTTGCAGATATTTTCTTCCCCGATGCCATTTCTCCACCCAAGGGCAGGGTGGCCCAGTGTAGGGCTTTTGAATGGGCTGACTTCAGTTCTCTGCTGGGGCATCACCTCACCCATGTACTCCCAGCAAAACATCCACTCCGGTGTCCAAGTTTCTTTGGCTCTGCAAGAAGAAATGGAATCTGACAATCTTGCAAAGTGGAGCCTGTCATTTATATTTTGCCTTTTTAAAAATTCTTTTTGGGTAAAACCCCATATACTGGTATTGCTAACAGCTGGATTCTGCAACGAGAGGAGCTATATGATTACCTTGGGTAGGTAACTAAGAAGTGGTGCTGACAGGCCTTGGCATTTAGCATGCTGACTGTGACAATGGAAAGATTTATTCAAAACTACTGCATCAATTAGAGTCCGTATTTTATTTCACTGCAATATGCTTCTTGGTGTTTTGCTTTGTAGCTTATTTAGCAAAATAAGCTCCCTGTTGAATATATCAGCTGACTGTTAAAATGAGTGAAAATGCATGGCTTTCTACAGCAGCACTGAGAAGAAAAGAGAAAACCAAATTAAATCCAGATATGCTGATGAGAAGGGTGAAGGAGATTCATCAGCCACTCTGGCAACAGCAAAAGCCAGACAGTGATGGTTATCTCTCAATCTCCCTTCTCCCTGCCTCCTGGTGGCTGGAGTTGATTCAAGAGTGGGAGAGGTCAGAATCCAAATTAATGGAATCTCATTGTCCTACAGTGAAGAGCTGTTTCTTCTCTCCCCTTACCTCCATTTATGTTCAGGCAGCCTCATGATCTTTCCCTTATTTCATCCGTCTCTCCCTCACTTCATCTCTCCAAAACAGAGGAGGCATAAAGCTATGATGTTGTTTGCTGCTACTACCATATTCACTTTCCTTGCAAGTTGTGACATCTCTTTTGAGGCCTGTCTTGACTGTTTGCGTTTCTTACTTCCCTGGTTTACATTCATCACAATGGGACTACTCTTGAATGTTTTTCAAATAAATAAGATCTAGGCAAGGTCAAGCATGAGGCAGTGGCAACCCACCCATGAAGAGCAGAGTGTCAGGCACTACTTTAAACATCAAATCACAACTCCAGTGTATGGTACTCTGCTACTCCCTCACCCTTTTTCTGCTTAAGCAATAGCCATCAGTAATGGTCAGAATGGCTTCATCTGTGTTAACCTGGACTCTGGAGACACAGATAACAACACAACAGCTAAGGGCTGTAAGTCTTGCTCAGCAGCTGAGGGCTACTTGAGCATATGCCAGCCAAAATACGGCTGGTATGCAGATACTACTATAAGTCAATCAAGTTATCCCTTAACTAGTGGACAACCCAGGACTTGTTGAATTCTCCTGCACAGCAGCAGAGTTGCGTGCCAGGATCCCCCTTGGAGTGGGGATGCCTCCCAAGGTTACTCCTCAAGGCCGAGAGAATCCTTATCACATCAGATACCCAGTAGGTGAATTGGGAATAGGAGCACTGAAACTTTGAAATCTTAGCTAAGTGATGTAAAGGCTTATTGTGTATCTATTATCATTTAGACATAAACCATTGATCAAGTCTGGGACTGAGTCTGAATCCAGCCACACCTGAAAATCCTTGCTGGGAAGGAGTTTAGAATGCAAAGGCATCCTTTGTGAACCTCATGACTCAAGTGAGGGTCTCCTGACAGTTTTGCCTTACGCTATCCCCCATGCGGCACATACCTTGCCATTGGACCTTGTTAAGCCACTGTCACGTTTACCTTTGAACTTTGGTGACTCACTGTCCTACACCAAGAAAATGTATCTCTGCTTCTGCCTTGTGAGGGAAGTGCACAACTCCACCTGAGACAAGGTGAGACTCTAATCATGTGAGGATCCCTGATACTCCAGCTGGTTTCATTGTATGCCAAGGCCTCACTCCTGGGCTGTGTAAGTACATGGGCAACTCCAAGTGTGTCAGTGGCCCACTGCTTTGAACAGGATTACTCACACTATGAAGTACCTTCCTGAACTGGAGCTTCAGTATTGAGTTGAATAGCAGAGAAAAATGCTTTTGAGATCCATTGAAAAAGTGCTAATTTAAACCCCATGTAAAATGTAGGCTAGTCTGAACAGCTACGTTTTTTCTCTAAAAAAATATACAGCCATCTTGGCAGAGCTCGCTTGTTATTGAATTCATTTTTATATGACAAGTTACGGGAAATGTAATAATACCTCATATTTTTCTTTTTTATGGAAACTATGTGAAAATACTTGAAGTTAACAAATGCTAACAACCTTTAGTCTTCAAAGCACCACTAGAAAATTAACTTTTTTCTTTATGATGGTCCTTATTAAAAATCACAGATAGACACAACTTATTTCCCTCTGAAAAAATGGGAAATCTTTTTAAGTAGTGCATATCAATGAAAGAAATCCAAGTAGATATAGATCAAATAGTACCAATATGAAAGTAGTTATAGATCAAATAATATTTTTGTTTTACTGCCAACCCTTGTAGATGTCCTTTGCTTTCTCAGATGTTGAATAGTTTCTTGGGGCAAACTTTGGGAATTGTGTGCATTTGCCCACCATTGCATTTGTCCCAATGACTTTTCTGTGAAACCACAGTTTGTGGTACCTCCTAAGGGTATTCACAGTGAAAACTTTGTGCATCATTTTAGGGGTGTTGAAATTACTGAAATGTTGTGAGTAAGAGACATAGAGGAATTTCCCTCACCAGCAGGAGATGAAGTAAACAAGTAAGAATATTCAATTTCATCATAAACCCATTGGGGATTGGGGTTGGGTCACCATGTCAAGCAGTATAGAAAGAATAGCTTGGTTTCCATGTTCATTAAATAGAATTCCTCTCTGCTGAAACTGCAAGCAAGAATGCTAATTAGTGCTTGCCACTCTCCATTGGACCGACACTGTGAGAAGTCTAAGTATTCATCTGACTAAAAAGCTGTAGCTTCTTGTGACCTAACTTATTTCTGAAGCAATTATTTAGAAGTAAAAAATTCTGCTTTCCATTTCCAAAACCCCTCTCTCCATCTTAAACTGTTCTAATTATGCAAAAAATATACAATTAATTCTTCCAAAACTCCCAATCACTTATTCCTACAATATTGTATTGATGTTGCTCAGAGGATCATGTGACAGCTGTAACATTTTGCACTGAAACTATTGGCTAGATTAATGGTATTGGCCACATTAATCAGTTTCAGAGCTGGAGACATCATTTTGCTTAGCAAACTTGGTTGCTTGTACAGCACAGATGATGCAAATGCTTTGTGCTCACTTGCAGAAGATTACAGAATCATAAAATAGTTTGGGTTGGAAGGGACTTTAAAGGTCATCTAGTTCTACCCCCATATATGGAAATCACAGAATATTTAAGGTTGGAAGGGAACACTGGACATCATCCAGTTCAACCTGCCAAGGCAAGGTCACTTAGAGTGGGTGACACAGGAACTCCTCCAGGTGGGTTTTGAATGTCTCCAGAGAGGAAAACTCCATGACCTCCCTGGGCAGCCAGTTCCAGTGCTTTGCCACCCTCGGTGTAAACAAGTTCTTCCTTCTTTTGAGGTGGAACTTCCTGTGTTTTAGTTTATGGCCATAGGTCCTTGTCCATTTTGAATACATCCCATTTTGATTGTAAGATCACTCCTTGAAACCCTAACTTGCATTAATTACAAACAGCATCAAAAAAAGTGTGGTTTATCTTGTCTGTGTACACAGAACATCAGCTAATCTTTTCTGCTATGCAGTTCACAGAACACCACTCTGCTGCCTCAGTATTGAGTCCAGCAGCTTTTGTCCACTATTTCCAAAGAAACATCTTTGTCTGCATTCAAAGACACAAAGAAATGGGGAATACACCAATATTGCTATTTTGTTCTCATGGTTAACCACCACCAAAATAATTTCCCTACTGGTATGTTTTTGGGGGTTTTTTGTATTTTCTGTTTTAAATTATGTAAACAGTTCTTCCTGATGTCATTTTGAACAACTGAAGCCTCGGTCCAACACCTATTTAAATCAAGGGAAACATTCCTATTGATTACAAAGAATATTGAACCAAGCTCTGAATTATATATAACACGTTCTGTGGTTTATGAAATGAATGTTAAAGAAAGTCTCTCTTAATTTTCTAGCAGAAAGATAATATAGATGATAGAGAGAATACTGCCCTCTCATGGTTTTATGGATAAATATGATCTTATAATATATAAAAAATATAAAAAGAATATTTTAGGTCACTACATGCTGATGTCTTTTATGTATTGCAATGAAAGGCATACTTGCAACATTCCCACTGCAAAAAATGCTATAAAAGCACTGAAGACACAGCCCATTAATTGCAGACATAATAAAGCTCAAGGAGAAAGGGTGATGCAAGATGCAAGTTTAATATTACTTTCTTTCAATCAGTGTTTTAAGCTCATCCATTCCCCAGATGAATTGTTCCACATGCCATGCTTTCCCTGCTGGAGGAGCCCTAGGTGCCGCTGTGCAAGAGGTACAGAAACTATTTTTCTAGTTTAAGAGCAAGTCAGTTCCAAAGTACTGGGATTTTTTTCCTCTCCAACTGAGTAATTGTCTGAGCATGCATAAAGGAATAGAAACAGGTACAAAATTACTGAGAGCAACTCAGGCTTCCTACACATCCTTGGTAGCTGTTGAACAGTATGGAACACATCCAGCACACCCAACATACCCAGTGTGTGCAGGACCCAGGCCAGGTGCTGAACCAACTGCAAGATCAGAGCTGGGCTGGTCTTCTGTGCCCTCTGGGCTCATTCTCTGCCCAGCTGATAATGACCTTTAGTGTCTTTATGGCCAGTTGGAAACTCATAATGAAAAACATGGCATTGAACAAGAAGACCCTGTGTGGTGATTTCCCTGGAAAGTCCTCTCCTGCAGGCTGTTCAAAGCACCTTTGTGGTTTTGTGTGATAACTGGATATCATAGTGTATAACCTCAGACTGTGAGCTCAGTCACATCTCACATTCTGTGGAATCCTTCATATGCAAAACCATGAAAGAAACCATATCAAGATGTGCAGACCACTGAAATCTTCAAATAAACATAAAACACATTTATCTATCACTTCCTAGGAATCACTGTACTAGGAATAACAAAATTCCATTTTGGTTAACTGCTAAACTATGTTGAATTGGAAAAAAATGCATAAAGTAAGTAGTTGTATTTAAACAAATCATGGGCCAGAATAGACCATTAGGTCACATAGCCTTGTCTCCTGCATAACAAGAATTTCCCCTAATTACTGCCACTTTTTGTTCAACTCTTAACAAAATACTCCAGGAAAACACTGGTGTGAAAATGTCAAGAAAGATAATTCCTTTCTTCCTTTGTCAGTTTGTGAAAGTTAAATCTCTGTCATTCTTATAGTTTGAGTATTTTTCCTTCACTTCTCACTGAAAGATATATCTGTCAGTCATCATTTTATAGCCTCATTGACAAAGTATTTCTTAATTTAATAGATGGGTCTTCCAAACAGTTGTTACTCAAAGGATTTTTTTTAAACTGAGATTTTCTAAAACAAATTAATGGCTTTGTCTCCACAATTATATTTTTAATAGTTTTGGGTGTAGTCATGACAATATAATTCAAAATAAAATTTTGTTCCCACATGGGGTGGTAAACCCCGGAATTTATTGCACTGAATGGGGAAATTCACTCTGGGAGTAATATGGCTTACCCATTTTTTTCAAAAGTGGACTGGGATGTTTTGGTCTGGCCATACTAAGGCTAAAAGATTACTTGGATACCAGATGTCAATATTCAACACATTTCAAATTGTGTTTCAAATTTGGTTTGGTCAGGTTATAATACTGTAATAGGGTGAATGGCAGCAGAATAATTCTGGTTTCCAGTTGGTCTCAGGGAAGAAAACCTGTCATATCTATCACAGTCAACCAGATATATGCCTCTGAGAACAGACTGGATTTTACTTCTCATGAGTGTCCTAGAGAAACTCAGAGTCCAGGCTTCCCCAGTTACTCATCTCTGTTTCTCTATGGTGCCAGTGTTACATGTCATGGTAAGCAATTTTAAAATGTCAGAATAAAGTTAGGATGAAAATATACTGTATTTTTTACTCCTCCATTTCTCTGTAGCAGATTTCTGAGTGTCAAGAGTCAGCTCACACATAGAATCATATCAAAAAATCCTTTGAACATATCCCTTTGTCTCTTCCC
The DNA here is from genome assembly GCA_013399225.1 of Rhipidura dahli. Taxonomy (NCBI): domain Eukaryota; kingdom Metazoa; phylum Chordata; class Aves; order Passeriformes; family Rhipiduridae; genus Rhipidura; species Rhipidura dahli. The sequence goes on from VXAC01007788.1 coordinate 172,542, forward strand.
AAAGCAATTGCATCAGAAAAAACACAGGAGAAGAAAAGCTTATGACAATTAATATTGCCATATGGACCAAATAAAAGGGTAAATATTGGCTTGATACATGCTTACACAAGAGGGCAGTTCAGACAGCTAAGCAAGCACACCTTTTCTATTCTTCTCAAAAGACTCAAGTGGAATAAGTGCCTGGCAAAATTATCTGATAAGGTCCACTTTGAGGATTATCACAAACCTCAAATTTCCATTCCACTAAGAGTGCCATCTGATGCTGGCAAACAGAAGGAGATGCACCTGTAGCAAATCCACAGATCCAAAGTGAAATACTCAGAGATTTGCATCCTCTCTGAGTCACAGGATGTTGTGAGAGGCTTGTCTCTTATTCAGATACACATCTTGCTAACAAGGCTGTCCTGTTACCCATATACTTTGGGTTGAAGTTATAAATGTTTCCCTAATTGAGGACTACATTGAAATACAACCACTTTGCATTTATCATACGACATTGAAAATGTATATAAGCAATGGTGCAAGTTAAATAACGTTTGTCAAAATCTACCCTGGCATTTTGATTCACCCAGTCTGCTGGTAAATGTTCTTTCTTCCTCTCCGCAGCTATGCTAAATACAGCATGGCATATTTTATATATTCAGGATTGGAATGTATTTAATTCATTACATCATACATCTTCAGAATCTTAACCAGAAATATACCTTGCCAAATATGTATATTTAGCCAGTGTTACAGAAAACAACTTCAGAAGGCTGTGCAATCCTAGGAAAATATATGCAAGCTCTGTAGCCTGAAGCTTTAGAGGAGTGGCTTATAGAGAACACTACAGACTCTCCAGCTTCCAGGATTAGCTGTAGCCAGGCATGACAGCCATTACCATAACCCAAGCTGATAAGGAAAATAAATGATCTCACTCCAGAAGGTATTTCCAGTCTGTATTGTCACAGACCGATAAATTTTTGGGTCTGTTGCTCCAGAGGAAACAGAGCTCTGCCTGAAGGGGCTGAAAGGTACATGTCATAGAGCCATCCACCAGTACACATGAATGAAAGATCCGAGATAAAAGGATTGAAGAATGGGAAATGGCATTTACTCATAGTTGTCTTTGGGTCCCCTGAGCCCAAATGTTCTGTCACTGTTGAGCATGGTCAAGTGCCAGAGAGAATTACAGAATCACAGAATCATTTAGGTTGGAAATTACCTCCAAGATTATTGAGTTCAACCTTTGACTGATCACCACCTTGTTAACCATACCATGGAACTGAGTGCCACATCCAATCATTTCTTGAACCCCTCCAGGGACAGTGACTCCACGACTTCCCCGGGTGGTCCATTCCAATGTTTAAGAACCCTTTCCACGAAGAAATTCTTCCTGATTGAGGTGCTCTCACTTTATTTCAGAATTGCTGCTTTTCTCTATGGAAATCTTCTTACTGAAATAGCTGTACAGTGAAAACAGCTCCAGCCCTACAAAACAGAGACTCACCTTCTGCTTTATACATGTTTTGCATTAGCTGTGCCTTGGGTTTGTTTTTTTACCCATACCTCATCCTGCCTTATTAGTATGGATAAAGGAGCTGATGACTACAGAGATTACGAGGTTTTTATTCAGTATCCCCAAGGGGCATTTTGAGCATTTTTGTAGCTATTTATCTACCCAAAACAGAAAGCAAATGGACAAATGAAAAAGAGAGGAATGAAGCATTATGCAAGGAAAGAACTGGGATGGCTTATTCTGAAGAAAGAGACCTTCTAAAAATAACAGCAAAATTTGCCATTCTCTACCCATATTGACTACAGAAGAGAGAGGAATGAAGTTAAAAGACAGCAAGAGAACTGTAGGCTGCACCTGGAAATACTTCCCGGTTGGAAGACTGTTGAATACTGGGAGAGATTGTGTGAAAAAGCTATGGCTTCAGTGTCACTAGGATTGTATAAGTACAGGGTATGGAAACCTTTGTCAGCTATGCTGATTTTATCTGGAGACAGCAGAAGGTCTTCACTGGGTCCTGGCTTCTCAGGGTCCTTTCTAGGGAACAGCCACAGTCCTGAATAAACTTTTCAACTTCTGCTCCCCTTTTACTGACACTGAAATCACAAGAGCTACAGGTTAGGAAAGCCTCGGGAAAGAACCAGGCAACGTTTCCGAAAGGTTTAGGGAGAGGCTTTCCAAGTACCCTTGAAGACTTCAGGCCCACTGCACTCATTGTCACCACAGAGATAGTGTGAGCAGAGGGGAAGGGATGAAGCCATGTGATTAGAGGACATTTTCTGTTGGGTGTTTACAGAAGTAGGCAGGGAATTAAATTAACAAACTCTTAGCAGAGTTATGAGCTGCCAAGAGCTTCGTATTTATCGTTTTTAAGGAGGTATTGCTGTTTTCTACCACGAAACCTGCATGCCTTTTCCTCTGAATGCAGCAGTCTTCTATAAATTATTGGACCTCATTGCAAGTGTTGTGTATTTGGGCACATCCGGAGACAGCACCATCTGCAAGAGCTTGAGCTGGGGATGTTGGTTTCAAAAGAAGATCTGCCCAGAACCTATCCAAACCTGTCCATTGTTTTTGCCAGGAACACCAAGAAGAAGGCTTACAGACAGAAAATTACTTTTTCCTGATACTGGCCTGAGATCTTTTTGCAGAAAACTGAGGGATAAAAAGTAGCCACCTTTCCTACCTCCCTGATGGTCCTTACCTACCAGGTCTAAGAAGAAGCAAGTAGTTGCGAAATGGATCTGAAATGTTTGATTAGGTATAGGGGAAGTAGCAAAGCTCAGGTTTTCAAGGAGCTTAAAGTGCAGAGCTGCGTTTGGGATCTATTCTGTACAAGAAAGCGGGGGAGGTATTCACACCAACGAGCTGAGGAAACACGGGGAAATACACCTGTGGACTCCTGTCACCATAAAATTAATGTGCTTAAATCCTCTGAGCAGCTTTGCAGTGGCAGGGGAGACTCTTCTAATAAGACCCTTTGATCAGGGGAGGCCTTGAGAAAAACCCAGATGTACCCAGATCTGGAACAACAATCTTTCCCCTGGCTGCACCATTCCCTTCTGGGGAATCAGAAAGCAAATTCAAGGGTGGCTAAGGCTTTTAAATACACCCCAGTACTTTTATCTAAGCAAGGCACGTCTTCTGCCCATCCCACAGGCACTATCAGGTACTAAGTTTCCTGGAAGTCATGTAGTGTCAGTCATTCTTAGTACCCAGTCAGTTTTTCTAGTGAGCCTTTTCCAAGCACTTTAAAGCAAGACTCAGCCTTTTGTTGCAGTCTGCCGTCTTTTCCAACCATTTATAGGATTTATCTGGTGTGCTTCAGACGTGCTGTAGGCTCTGCTCCAAATCATGTTTCAAGGACTATTTGCTTTAGTAATTTCTGGGTTAGTCTGTACCTCCCAGCACAGCCTAGTCCAGGCACTTGCTCTCCCAACACAAAAGTGACTCTGCCAAGACACTGTCTTCTCCACCCCTTCTCTCTTGGGTGAACTCACTGTCCCCAGATAATTTAATCTTCCCACTTGGCTGTAGCTGCCTCTTCCAATGAAACTAAAGCCACTGGCAATCAAACCTTCATTCCTGAGAGAAACACCAAGAACAGTCCATCGGTCTGTTTCTTGATCTTTTGAGGCTGTTTCTTCCAGTCGGAGGCAGAAGATAGAAGGAAATATGTTCTTCAGTTACAGGAAATTCAGGGGGCAGGCTTGAGCAAAGGGGGAGTAGCTCCAGGAGAGAAATGAAATATATATATATATATATATATATATAAATTCAGTGTCATAATCTGAGTGGTATTTATGGCTATATGGAAAAATATGAGCATGAGTGTGGTTTCAATGTTTTTTGAGAGCAATAAAGCTAACATGGATCTACTCCAATCTCTAAAATTCTGCCACAGTGTGTTATTTCTAATTCTCGAAGATTAAAGCAGCCTCTGGCTCTCCCTCAGTGGCCCAATAAGTATTGCAGGCTGCCAGAAAATAAACAAGCTGTATTAATTGCCCTCTGTTTCTTCCAAGAATGGTTGGCACTATCTCTGTAGCCATTGCAAGTTCTTTTCAATGGCCATGACTAAGAAATGGATTGGTAATTTTGACCCCTTTTTTCTAGTTTCCTATATTCACCACAGGTATATCACACCACAATGAATTTGGTATTAAAGATACTGACAATGCATAAGATCAAAAGTTTCTCTTCAGGCATTCATTATTTACAAGAAAAGTATTGAAAAAAAAATAACCCAAAGTTAAACTTTGTTAGTAACTGGTGTGGATTTAAATTCATTTAACAGCGGAATTCACACTTGAATCCCAGCAGCATTTTCCTTTCCTGGGCAAAGTTTTGACTGCTGACAGGGTTTCCCAGTAAAGAAACTCAAGGGACCTTCAATCATTCCAGTTGAAGACTCTTAATTGTGAATCCACTACTTAGAGCTGCATTCCAAGGAACTATGGAACTGGAGAGAAAAAATAAACACAAACAATGTGTTCCACTCTATTTTAAGAGGTTTGCTGTTTTCCTTTTTGAAAAGTTTTTAATCACTGCAGATATTAGCTCAGATGCACATTCTCGGCTTTCTCAGTGTTCTCTATAACACATCCTTTACAGGAAAACCCTAATGAGGTCTTAGATTCAGACTGTGTTATGCTTGTGCTCTTTCCAGTACTCAGGGGAAACAACACACTGCCAAAGTTCCTTCAGTGTTTATATCTTGGAGGCAATACCTGGTGTGTGAGATCACTGCACACACCCAGGCTTTTCACTTTGAGACAATTCTTGTAAGTTATAAGAAAGACAATATGTTTTGCAAAATGCATTGTTTCCAGGACCAACAGTTATAACTGTTCACACTTTGACTCATACTTTATCCCTTTTTTCTCTGATCTTTGGATAAAGTATCAAGAGGATGCATCAGGTGGTGTGGAATATTGATGTAATTTTCTGGTGACAGAAGAAGGGAGGCTTGCGAATGAGATCTGACAGCTCTGGGAAATTATATGGGTGAAAGGAAGAACACAAATCAGAGTATTACATTTCCACTGGATTTTATTTAAAATTTAAGGAAAAGAAAAGAAACTGCTGAGACATGTAAGCTGCTAATCATTATTGACTACAGCACATGCAAACATATAAACCCACTGCTTGGCATGAGATTAAAAAAAGGTGCTGCATTTTTCCAGTGTGATTGATAAAGCCAAGTAAATAATTCAGTGTACAGTACACTCAGGAAGCTGGTGCTTAGTAGATTCTGTGAGTACAAGCAGCATTAAGCTGTTACATTCCACTTATGAGATACCAATATACTCTGGGAAAAAGTGAATCAGGCCCTGTCCCTGGGAATTTCCACCTGACAATATTTAATAGCTGCTGAGGGGGTCAACAGGGGACAAGAGATCTGGTCAGCTCATTTCCTGGTCCTTAGGTGCCAGTTTAGGCTGAACTAGTTTCTTGTCATTACCAGTGGACCTAGGGTTTGAACAGAGGGAAATTTGGTGCTCATGAGTTATGTACACACTCCCCCTGCTTTTTGGTAGTATTTCAGTATCCCTGATTCATGGATTGAGACCAGTGCTCTAAGTAGAGACAAGAAGGAAAGGAGGATGTCATTCCAGTCTCAGCTGGAGCTGCTGCCTTGTACAAACACAGCAAACACACATAGTGTCTAGCAGGAAAATTTTATGGTTTAAAAGCAAACCCTTTGAACTAAACACAAATCCCTTGCAGCAAAAGTGAGAAGAATTTTAGTGTTCAGCACAGGAAATACTTTATGCTTTTTTCCTTAGTGGAAGCAGCACAAAGAATAATTCATACTGAATTGAAGTTCTGTGGTGTCTCAACTTTGTTTAAAACAATTTTGAGAGTCCAACTCTACAGAGTCTGGTAAAAAATCTATTTTCCAATCATTTAGCTGACACAGTGTGGTCTCCTTTGAAGGGTGCAGAGCAGCCAGAGCAGACAAAGAGCAATTTCCTTTAAGACAAGAACAGGTTTGATTTTTTCTTGAAAGGCCCCATCCCTTTTTTTATTGAAATACAGAACATCCTTACTCACTCAGATGAATTCTGGGCCTCAGAAGTCCTGTAAATACTTTTGTTTTAATTGCTAAACAAAGTGAATGGACTTCTCAGGATGGGAAGTGGAGGGGCAGGTACAGATCTCTTCTCTCATGATCAGTGGCTGGACATGAGGAAATGGCCTAAAGCTGGGTCAGGGGAGGTTTACGTTGAGTATCAGGAAAAGCTTCTTCACCCAGAGGTGGTTGGGCACTGGAAGAGGCTCCCCAGGTCACAGCACCAGCCTGACAGACTTCAAGAAGAGTTTGGACAATGCTCTCAGGCACGTGGTGTCATTCTTGGGGTGTCCTGTGCAGGGCCAGGAGTTGGACTTGAACCTGATGGGTCCCTTCAAACTGAGCATATTCTATGATTCTATGATACAGCAATTCACACATTCACTGACATATCCCTTTTCAATGAAAAAAGACTCCTAATATGCAATCAAATTGATGATTTTGACTCCAAATGATTCAGGAAAACTGCATCTAATCCAAATATGCACCTGTGGCTGGATCAGCTCGTTCAGTTAGTAGTTCTGCTCACAAGAACCACTTTTTGTCTGAGCTCAGCATTCAGAAGCCGTTGTCCTTCCTAGGGCTGCTTGAGATTCCTAGAAAATGAAAATGCAGCTTGATAAATTGAGTGTGCTCACAACACAAGCAGAGTGCACTGAGACCTGAGCCACAGCAACCTCCATTTAAAGATGCTGGGAAGAGGTGAGCAAAAGAGTAACTCCAAGGTTATGGCACTTGCTCAAGTAGGAGAGCTGGCATATGGACCTTGTTGGGTGACAGAGCCCAAGTCCATGGCTTTTGCTTCACAGGACAGAGCCTACCCATCAAGCTGGGAGTAAGGAGTACAGTATTCCTTCTCACTGGAATCAGGACACTCTGTATCTTGAATTTGAGGTCCATTAGTTCAGAGAGACAGCACTGACCAGACCTGGAGTTGGTAGCTCAGCAGTATGGGAGCTCTGATTCTGAGGCAGGGCTTAGATTTCAGGTATTCAGTATCAACACACTCAAACTTTTGTTATCTTTTGACCTTTTACCTCATGAAAGAGAGGGAATCTTCAGTAGTGCTGCTCCTTTGTAACAGAGACCAAAGTGCATACTGAGTGAAACTGGACTGAAGTGAAGAGACATTGAAAAGCTTTAAATGAAACATAGTTAGGCTCATAAAATTACTCTTTACCCTCAAAAAGTTTCCTTTCCATCTCCTCCCCACAAAAAGACTTACATTTCCTTTTACTTTTGTTGGGGGTACTTACGAAAGTCTTAGTGATGGCTGCAGACCACCTATGTGATTTTCCTGCACTGGGTAATTTCAAAAAAGCCACAGAACTAAATCACCACAAAGTGTCCACAAATATAAACACATAAAATTCATGGAAGCATTGTTCATTTACCATATAACATGGCCAAGCATTCCTTCCTGTTATTGCCATCTTATTATTGGGAAAATGCCCAGCCCTGCTCATTCTTACAACTCAGCAGGTTCTTTTAAGCCAGAAGTGTGTTTCAATGAGAGATGAGCTGGCAAATTCACTTTTAAGTTTTTATTAAATGATTTCATGTGACCTTGGCAACAAAATGCCTTTTAAATAATTTCATATGACTATGATGATCAATGCAGAACCAAGATTTGCAGACAGTGAGTTGGTAGAAATTGCTAAACCTAAGATTGAAACAAAGACACTCATTCTTCCACAGGGGAAAAAAGGATACTCCTTTGCCATCCCTCTGTTTTTGCTATAAACTTTTCCGTCTGTGCTGTGCTGTTTGTGTCTTCAGCACTGGTGATGAGTTAAATTCAACAGACAACAACAACAACATCCTGAAATTTAAAGCAATGTTTTATTTTGGTTTAAGGATACTGAAGTAGATAGTATTAAAGGTGAATGGATGGAAATGAGTGTAATATGCTGAAGAATCAACTCCTTTGAAAGCAGTGAAAAAACAGAATTTGCCATTAGAAGCATTTTAGCAGCAGGCTGAAAGGAGCATTAGAGAGACGCACAGAACAAACGGAGAGCTCATTAGAGACTTACTGCAGCAAGCCAAGTAAATGGACTGGTTGGGTATTTCCACATCCAGCTCCAGAACTTCAGTCATTCAAGTTACCAAAACAGTGACTTTTTTGATGTTGTATCTATTTTGCTAAAGTATCAGCAAGCCAAGCTAAATTAGCAGAACTTAGTGGGAAGAAAGAAAATTAAGTCCCCATTATATCAGCTCAGCCGACAAACCATTTGATACAAACTGCCTTCACAAAAATGTGACACCACTTCTGTTATGGAGCTTTAAACTGAACAACTGTAACTGCTTCATTTGACTTTGCATCAATTGTGCCTGTGCTCACAATACCACATTGCTATTTACAGCAAGACTGCAGTGACAGGATTCTTTCTAGTTCTTGGGGATGTTTCAAAGTGGGGAGTAGAGAGGAATTGTTTTGCACTGCCAAGACAGAATGTTACTTTGGATCTTAGCAATGAGAAATTTCATACAGGTTTGGGTGACCTACAAGTAAAAACTTGCTTTTTGGCATCAAGTTTATTCACTTTACTGGTCATTCAGGAAAGGGTAAAGATTAGAATCACTAATTCCTTCCTCAGTTAGTTCCTCTTAACAGAGTCTGTTGTTTCTCAGTTTACATACAAAGCAAGCTTTCACGCTAGAACTGATAGGGCTTATTTCAGTTTCACAGTATTACATTTCCCAGGGCTAAGTTAGGGACTCAGGGAGTCCAGCAATTGCTTTCCTTCAGCAGTGAGGCTAAGAGCAGGCTTGGGACTGAAATATCCATCAAAACAGAATTCAGTGATGACAAACATAAAGGGATCCATTATCTGCTTTCCTGTATATATTACAGACCTTGGACCTCCCCGGTTTTCAAGATCAGGGAGAATAAAATGTGTGGCAGGATATGAGGCTGTAGGTACTACTCAAATTCTCCATGTAGCAATGAAGTAGGGCTGAGACAGTACTGAATTTTATGCTGGCTTCCTGGGCAGGTGTGCTCTTCACCCTGGCTAAGGGACATAACATTTTCTTAACTCCCAACAATTGTGGAATGCATTGCTAACCTCACCACAGCCTGCCACAAGTGCAAACAGCAACCTACGGCAGCATGACAAACCTACCTCCGTGTCCAGCTTCGAGCTGCCTTCTCCTTCCAGCCACATGCATTCTGGCAATCATTCAGTCCCTTACTGTCCCTCACCTGCTTTTTGTGAAAACAATGTCATTTCCATTACTGGCATCCAAACCCCAATGTTACAAATATAAAAATCAGACGGCTATTCCCTCTTTCTTTATGGGATTTTCCAAGATTGTCTTGGATATATTTAGTATTCATGTGTAATGAGTCAGAGTGTCCACCTGTGGTCTCCATAAACCGATTTTGTAAATAGCATTGACTGATGTGACTCAAAAAAAAAAAAAAAAAAAGGCCAGTTTCTGTTTTCCAGTTTTAGTCTGAATTCAAACACTGTTTGCAGTTCCAAGAACTCTGTGGGTTTCATGCTCTGGGTCAGTGGGTGGGGAATACTGGAAAAGGCACACTCCATCCTGTCCCCTTGTTCCGGTGGGCTGTAGGTCTGCAGAAAGATGACTTTATTTTATAGCACAGCAAACAACCTTTTCATTTAGCAACTGTTTAATATGGAACCTGTAGAAGAGGCCCTGGCATATGTATCTTCCTGTGTCCCTTCCTCACTTGGATGTTGCTTTTGAAAAACACTGAATTTTAACCCAGCACAAATGAATGCAGAAAATGAGCTGAGGTCTGTTTTTTGTAGGTGCTGAAAAGCATGGGAAGATGTAAGTCTGACTGACATTCTGTAGTGCTTTGAAGAATATGGGAGAACGATTTCAGTGTGCTGTTATCTAAGCTCCATTCAGCCTCATGCTGATAGAGGTGGTCACATTGTGAAGTGCACCTAAACTTCTTCATTTGGACTGAAATCACTTGTGTGTGGTGTGAAGCCCTTTGGGGCTGCAGCAGAATCATAGGATTGTTAAGGTTGGAAATGACCTCTAAAACCATGGAGCCCAACTGTTAACCCAACCGTGTCCATCCCTAAACCCTGTACCCAGGTGCCACATCCACACACCTTTTGAAAACTTCCAGGGATGGTGATTTCACCACTTCCCTGGGCAGTCCATTCAAATGCCTGACCACCCTTGCAGTGAAGAAATTTTCCCTAATGTCCAACCTAAACCTCCTGAGTGCCACTTGAGGCCATTTTCTCTTGTCCCATCAGTTATTATCTAGGGGAAGAGACCAATCCCCACCTGGCCACAGCCTCCTTTTAGAGAGCTGTGGAGAAGAATAAAGTCTCCACTGAGCCTCCTTTTCTCCAGGCTAAACACCCCCAGCTCCCTCAGCTGCTTCTCCTCAGATTTCTGCTCCAGACCCTTCACCAGCTCCATTGCCCTTCTCTGGACACGTTGCCCTTCTTTGGACAGCACTTACTTGAGATAAAACCAAGAGGTTTTTGAGCAGCTGAGCTGTGGGTCTGAAATATTCCTGCATGAATTAAGAGGCCTTTTTGGTGCAAAAGAGAAGTTTTGGACAGACAGTGAAAGACTAACAGCAAAGAGGAGGCAGCTTGTACCCTGTTAATAACTGAAGAGTTGTGTTAGTTGAAGTTCAGATTAACCTCTCTGACAGATCAATATCTTGAGTTAAAAGAACCATCATGCATAATGTAGACATATATAGATTTGTGTTTAAAACCAGCTATAAAAGGGTAACTGAAATCAGGTGAGCAATGATAGCAAGCCCTATCTCTGGAAAAGATATAACCGAAATATACCTGAAACTTAGGTTGCAATTTAAAATTTGGCATTTCTTAAGACTTTTCTTAAGTTCTTATATTAAAATCTTTCATCTACTTCCTTTGTAATTGCACACTACAAGCAAATCAACAGGTGTTCTATAGTTGCTAAAGGACATTATAAAACCGATTCAAATTAAGGTGTTAAAAAGGACACATAAGTACACAGGTACATGTACTAGAAGGCTGTATATATTCAAAAATAATGAAGGAAATTAAGCAAAAGGATATGCTTGCTGAGTGTTTAAACAGTCAGCTGACTTTAGTGGAAGTTTTGGCAAAAGCTAAAGGCAGGCTGGCACCTTCCTAAATGACTGAAGGAAATAATTGATGATTATGGCAGCATCTGCTGTGTTTCTTTTAGCTTCTGCATTAAACGCATTGTGTATAGGGCTTGGAAATAGACCCCTACCTAACAACATGTGTATTAAAATGTCCATTAAGATTCACAGAGCTTTTGAAGCTGCTCTGAGTTGCAATCTTAATAACATTGTTTATTTTCCTTCACCACAATTTTATGAAATTCACAGTTAGCATGTTTTCATTAGGAAAGTCAAGAAACATGGTACCTTGAAGGGCTTTTACATTAATGCTTCAGAAACACTTGAACATGGAGCTCAAAGCAAACTTTAAGGCTTTCAAAACCACTTAGGTGGGAACGTATAATACAATAGAAGGCAACCTGCACGACTCTTTGCCAACTGAAACCACCAAGCACCACACAGATATATTAGGACATGATTTTGCCAGGTGCTGACGTGTCTTATGAGTCACTGTGTACTCTCAGCTCTTTGAAATCAACAGAATCAAGTCAAAAGACACCCAGGACTTACTGAGATCAGGTTTCTTACTGGTCAGTAAAACAGTGTTTGCTGCTATATTCTTTGAATAGAAGAACAAATGCCAAAGTACCCACTTGCAGATATCAAAATTACTAAAATTATCAGGGAACCAGCATTTCTCATCTCGTAATGAATGCAAAGCAAGCAGCTGAGCTGGCAGATAACATGAAGCATGTTAATTTGGAATTACAGAAGCATTTGGTAGCAAGGCAATGGCTAAAGTTCTATCAGCATTTCTATTATAAGCCACCAAAAAACCTACTGAAACCAGATATTTGGTGTGTGCTTTCTGAGCCTCAGACTCATTCTAATGTTTGCATTTGATTAAGTAGTTTCCACCAAAAAGAAATCAAATCAGTTATAATAACTGGCATTCTAGATAACAATTCAACTGAAGTTTAGGCAAATTAAATTTGTACTTCTAGTACCTAGTAAACTTTGGTCTTTAACATAAATTGCAATGCTTATTATTCCATAATTATAAGTAAGATCTTTCTTATTTTAAAAATAACCTGCAGGAGTAGAGCAACTGCTCACTCTTTATGACTTTGTGCTAAATATTCCTGATGTAGATATGTGTGACTGACAATTTCATCTTAGTGTTAAAATATGCACTAGAAATAAAATATAAGAACTGACTTAAGTCCATTATGTCTTCTGTGTGGGAATGGCATCTTGTGCCTATTGTGCTCTGTGTTTTTTGGTGTCTGTGATGCTATGTCAAGATTATCTACAGCCTACCACAAATTTCCAGTCTTCCTCAGGCGAGCAGTATTCTTTCTTGTGTATGAACTCCAGTAGGCTGGGCACTTTCCAAACAGGAAAGGCAGCTCAGCTTTTCTTTCAATGGTGTCACAAGCTAAAAAGGCATAACTGATGAAGCAAGTTAGCATTTAATGAAATCCAGCCAGGCCCCTTGAGCATTAAGTAAAGCCAGACACCCTTAGAAACACAACAACTGTTGTGGCAGTGCCAGCGACTTGGCCCAGACCAAAGGGAAGGAAGTACAGAAGAAAGAACCATAGGCAATTAAAGTAACCAGAACTTTAAGGTAATTACCCAGTCTGTAATACAGCCCAAAGTAGGATGGAGGCTGCTATTCTGGTGACAAGTGTCATCCAATATTTTACAGCCTGAAGTGGTCAGGACTCAGAGCCTCAGCGCTGGGATTCACCTGCAGGACAGCACCCCAGCAGGGCACGAGTGACTCAGGGTGAAGAATGTCATCTTCTGAATCACAATGCCACTTCCCGTGGCACTTCTTTGTTTTATTTCCAGGATTCCCCTGGCTGTCTGATACTAGGTAGACTGTAAGATCTTTGGAAAAGTGAAGATACCTAAGGACTTGGACCAAGTTTATGCCCACTGCAATACAGTCAGTGTTGCTGCCTCTAGACTGAAGGTTTCATTTAATTTTCTCTAGTGCTTATAAAGGTAAGAATGGTATGTTTGCTTTTAAAATATGCCCTTGTTTTTTTAAGTGTTGTCCAGACTTCTGGTTCTGTAGTCATTTAAAAATTAGTCAGTTTCCATTACAAACTCTTCTTTTGGGAATTTATCATTGCAATAAAAACACATTCTCATGGCACATATATACTCACACAAATTCTCTGGTGAAGAAAGCTGAGTTCAAGTGTCAAAAATTGCTGTATTAGAGCAAGATATATGGAAAAGGACAAAACTTGATTATGAAATGAATGCAAAATACTTGGGTTTAAGCATCTGAGGAATTCTGTTAAGTTCCAGAGCTTTGTTAACATTGTTAATAAGGAAGCACAGGGATCAGAGTAATAATTTGTTGTTAAAAATAATTAATAAACTAATTAAATAAGTAGACACCATAAATATGCCTTGCATTCATTCAAGGAAAAGCCACACTTGCCTAGGAGGAAGGACATAGAAGAAAGCACCTAGAAGAAAGGACAAAGATCACAATCTTAATACAGAAAATAGTGACATCTCAAACATGTAATTTCAGGTGTGTTTTTTTCCTCTGCTCTTGTTCAATTAAACTTTAAGAAACTCAAGCTGTTAAAAGAGGTTTGTCTCCTACCTTCTGAAGGGAGTCTTATGCATTTGCCTTCTACCTGCTGAAAATACCTATCTGCAATAGATGCAATAGGAAAAATTAGCATATATTACAGTTATTGAAGGAAGATTACTGTGTGATGGAGAGAAACTGAATGATGTTTCTATAGATAACTGATTTCTTCTTCTGAGGCTAGAACTCTAATGCAGCATTCAGCAGTAGAAACTGTTCCTTCTCTCTTCTTTCATCTTGTACCACACATGCCTGTGGAAGGGATTAAAGACACAATTTTAAGAGTTGCTTTGAAGGATAAGGGAAGAATCTGGGTAAAGTCACATCTTTTTCACACATTCTGCACCAAGTCCCAGGAGTAGATGTACTCCCAAAACAACACAGTAGCACACTCATTTTCCTGAATCATGTAAAGCATATGAGGATAATCTGGGGAATGAAAAAACAAAACAAAAGCCAACATCCAAAAAACCAAACCACATCAACCCAACCCTCCTAACAATTTTCCCCATGGAGGTACTAAGCTGTCTCTTTAATATTCAAATATATCAAAATGGTGCTTTGGCCTGAAAACTTTGTCAAGTGCCATGCTGCTTCAGACAAGAAAATATTTTACAGTAAAATCTTTTGAAACTCAAGTCACTTTTAACCATTAGCTTATAGTTACAAACAACTGGAACTCACATGCCTTTGGGCACTTCCATCAAAAAGCTTTTACAGAGAAAGGGTCAACACACCCAGACCCAGCAAAGCACTGCTGATGCAGAAAGTTTTGTCATATTTAGTCAGCATGTTACATTGAAGAAAAGCCGTCTGGGAAGGGCTCTCTCTTAGCAGCTTAACCAAATTTTGTGCAAGGACTCTGTCTTAACAGTTCAACTTCATCTGGTCACCTCCACTAGCACTGTTGCCTGTTCCTGGTCCTAAAATTAAGAGCCAGACATGGTTAAGGGAAAAAAGGGGTTTTTGCCTTGGTATTTATTTAAGGATCCTTAAAGGTGCACCACTTCGCCAAGGTGGAAGGCGCCAAAATGCACACACACAATAAATCACGTGCACAATTTACAGACCTTGCAAATTAACATATCTATCAAAGATTCCCCAATGAGAAGCTTAATGAATAGCGTGATAGCCCTCTATCCTGAGGAATTCCCTCCTGGATGGGCTTATCTTAGTTTACAGGATGTGTTTTAGAGAGGACCTTGGTTTCTAAGGATAGCATAGGGCTTTCCAGCCTCCCAACTGTGAACCCTCCAGGATGTTTGGTCCCCTGGCTTAACAGAATATTAGGACTATGCTAAATTATCAGGCTTAAGGAATTACAAGTATGCATGCTAAAAGCACTGAGGGTACATAAAAGTTATATAAAAGGGTATATAAAAGTTATAGAAAAGAAAAGGCAAAAAATCATCATGGCATTGGCACTGCTATATGCAAAACATCTGAATAAGGTTCTGTGTGAAAAAGGAAGATTAATTAGGGCTGAAAATTGTAATATATTGTTATTACTAAATTAGTCCTAGTTTATTTAATAGATATCCACATGAAGAAAAGGTCACAGGAAAGGGACAATTTGCCACAAATGTCTACTTGGTAGCTAAGCAAAACACTAAATGTCTGGGTCTGCTTGTGTAAGGCAGCAAGCCAGTGACAAATGACACCCTAGAGGTGTTTAAGAGGTGTCTGGATCTGGCACTGGGTGATGTAACTTAGAGTTTAGGGCTTACAGCGGCAGTGCTGGGTTCACAGTTGGACTGGATGATATTCAAGGTCTCTTCCAACACAGACTTTCTATGAAATCCAAAATCAAGGAGTAGGTCTGCTAAGCCTCAGCTCAGAAGCCTAGTGCAAGACTCAAAGAATTGTCTATAATACTTAGTCTTCTTTATGGCTGAAGCTGTTTTCTAAAGCTTCTTCATAATTTGATTTGGGGGCTGGCTGGGTTATCTTCCTATTGATTTTAAAGTATCTGTCAGTTTTCCTACAATTCTGCTCTACTGTTAAGTACAAAGGCTCAATTTCTGCTTACAGCCTACACATTATTTGCTTTTCTCCTTGCCATGCCTTGGAGCTTATACTTGCCTTTGGTTTAGGTTCTTGAAAAGTGACAGGTACATGTGAATGGATGACTGATCCATTACGTGCAGTAACACAGAATTGGGACTTACAATCCATGCACATCATTGATCCTTTCAGGTTATTGGATTCAGTGGGAGTTTTTATACACTGTGACACTTTGTGTTCAGTCTGGGCATGACTAAATGGGGAATAGCAGGCATGCAACATTGCAGAATGAAGGATTCTTGGGAAACCCCAGGTTTGATACTTCCTTATTTCAAAGTGTTGATTTTGTAACCAGATCTGACTTCATATGAATCAGGACCCAAGGGAAGAAAGAGTCCATGTAAAAGGCAACTGAAGATTGTAGCAGGGCACAAAACTACCAGGCTGAATTTGGATTGGCCAGATAGGCAAATCTCTGGAAATTCTCCACTTCAGAGGACTTGATTTTCCACCTATAAAAAGTGTGGGTTTCAAGTGTATGTTGTTAATTTATTTTTTTTTAAGAAAGGCTACTCTGTTCACATGCTACCACATCTTCATCACCAGTGGGACTTTGATGCTGACTGCTTGTGGTAAGTACACACATAAGCCAGCTCTCTGAGCAACCATTTATACACTCAGCTACCAGCCACACACCTTATTGCCAGTGGAGAGAACTGATGAAAAACAGGGTGCAGAGGGCTCCCAAAGTGCAGCAAAGGAGGGAGCCTTTCCCATTCCCCAGAGAGCAGCTCCAGCATCCCTGTAACCTCTTCTGCTGTGCTGGCTCCAGTGGAGCTACACCAGCATCAGCCTGTGGTGCTGGCAAGCAGCCACAGCTTCCCTGAGCTCTGACTGGAGAGGCAGAAACATCTCTGGAAGAACAATTTTGTGAGACAAAAGTTATATATTTCTTTTTACAGTAAGAGCTCCTCCTTTTTGTCCTGCCACATACACATGTGCACACTCCTCAACCACATTTCAAAGCCCTGCTGGATGTGCCAAAGATGTTAAAACTTCTCAGGACGAAGTAACAAGAACATTTTATGCTGAAATGGGTCAGGGCTCCCAGGTAGAACAACTGCCACCCCTGATGATTAAAGCAATATAAGCTACAGCCTACCACAAAATTTCCCCCTTTCCTCCCTACCCATGTATGAGTTGCAAGTTGCTGGTCCAGATTATCCCAATAAAAGTTCTATCACTGACAACAGGGTGAGAGGAATCCTTAGCAGGTTTCTTGTCTGGTCTTCCTGAATTAATCAGAATTTTAAATGTGCAAAAGAAATGCCGAGTGTCTGCCACAGCTATTACAGGAAGAAAAAAAAGAATGTCACATAATAGCTCACATCTCTCTCAAGAAGCTTTGATGTCAGGAAACAAAATATGCAAGTACAACTATTTTTCTAACTTATTCATCTTTGGGGGTTGCCAGAGGAAGGTCTTTTTTGCCTCCCAGACCACCACAAAGTTGAGAATGAGGAACAAGTGATTGTCCACATGACTCTTCTGTGAAAGTTCTGGATTTTCCAAAGGGCCATTTACAGTTACATGTTTATTCATTTTTCCAGTCAGTGAGCATTACAAAAATAAAGGACAGAAAACCAGAGGTTATGCTAATAATTCCCAAGTGACTTCAAGAGCACGCAGTTTTAGTCTCTGATGCAGATGATAGCAGAGTTTCTCAGGAACCTAAGGGAAGACACAGCCCAGCTTTGTGAAATTGCTTAGAAGCTAATAATTTGTAAAGTTTGTATCTATAAGGGCATATCAACAATTGATTTTTAGGTAATTCTTTCAATTATTGGTAGCATTTGTCACATTCTATGACAGATACCAACTGCAATAGTTGTAGTGAGGCAGTCAGGAATTTTCCATCAGAGCTGAAAAGCCCTGATGGTCAGCATATACACCTATGATTTAAAGAAAAAAAAATCTTTCAGTTGAAGAAACAGTACCAAATTTCTGTCTTCTTATATTCAGAAATATTCTGCAGTTGAGATCTGACATTTAGTCTGTTTTATTTTTATCAGATTTGCTGTCTTTCCAAAAAAAATCAAGTCAGATTAGAAAACTTCTGTGAACTTGACTAAACATTGGAAACATTGGCCCATTTTACTGCCCTCCAGCATGATTCACTGAATAATCCAATATGTTGTCTTGCTCCAGTAGAGGTGAAATAAACTATACCTTTCTTCCTCATGGGGATGTTGATAATGGATAATCTGTTAATCTGCATTAAATGTAACAACCCTTCTTTGTGATTTCTCCTTTTTGGAAACATCTGAAACTTCTGAAGAAAACAATACAGACTGCTAAGCCATGCCAAAACAAAAGCTGTCATGGACAAAAAGTTGTATTGCTGGGTAAAAGCACAAAATTGTTTTCAGAGACACCTTTCTGCATAAGTCTTGGTATCTTTTTCATATTATTTGTCATGTGATTTCACCCTGTATTTTTTCTACTTTCCGAAGTAAGTGAAGAACAGTCGCTTGGAATGGAAGGACCTTTGCTATGTCTATTCTTGTGTTCTTCTACCTACACCTATTCCCATTGTGAATTTACATCATTGTATTGAAATGAACCTGGTGAAGAGGTGAACTGGGCTCTTCATATTTAAACACTCCTTTTTCCATGCTATATTCAAAAAGAATTTAGTACAAAACTCGGGGAAATTAATGGGAATTTTTCATTCATTTGTATTCAAAGACATGCTGGAGAATCCCATTCCAGTTCTGTAGCTTCCCTTTATTTTTTTCTCTTTACCCTATTTCTTCTTTCCACAAAAAAACTGGGATATTCTCTGTTAATCCCATATCTTTTCCATTTGCATCATGCATCCTTCCCAGCCCTTGTCACATGCCTATCAGGTACATCAAGGTGTTCTGAAACAGTTACCTGGCTTTCTTATTCTCAATCATGACGGATTTTGTTTCTCCTACACACAGGACAAACTCAAATGCTTTGTGGAAATGTAATAGAATCAGCTCTCCACTCTGGAGTTTTGAGATACAGCCAAAGGAAAAATACAGGCACAACCTCTGGACCTGAACTGTTCTTGGGAACAACTGCATAAATACTGTGGCACCGTGCCTAAGCTCCTTAGCTTTGCTGGATGTAGATTGACTCACAGGATCATCTTAGCTCCCTCTGTAACCACTGCACTGGTTGATCTGCAAACCAAATTGTCTTCCCCTGCATAATGGGGGGATGACTCTTCCCTTTATTAAGCAAATTGGCTGTCTCATCTAAAAGGTTATTTAGGCAAAAGGTTGAGGTTTTAACCTCAGCTAAAGATATTTGCAAATATCTTAACTCCATTTTTTTTCAAGAAATACACAATGGATCATCATGAGAGCGAAACCAAGGTCACCAGGAAAGAGAAGCAACGTCTCAGCCACCTCTCTAAATGAAAGACAGAGATAAGACTAAAGGCTCTAACTTAAATAGCTGTGGAGTTTGTCAAGAACAATATATGCTGCAACAAGTTAAATCAGTGGGCCTGGGGACTGTTATCTAATGGAAGCAGACCAATAAACGTGCATTGCTGTGGGCTGAAAAACTTCACCGGTAATAAGCGTAGCACTTCAGGAAGAAAGCTACTCTCTAACTGCAATATATCATGAGATAAATCAGCCTTTAGGACAAAGGATGTAGAACTAGTTGGCATTTAGGCCTAAAATTGATAGTTATAAATGCTTCAAATACAATTGTTTATTTAAACAGGTAAAAGTATTAAATATACTTTACTAAATATGTGTTGCAGAAGAGCCAGCAGGTCACAAAACAATGGTAACTAGCCACTAGAACAGGATAGTTGTATTTTCAGTCACTTGAAGTCATAATACAGAGATGACACATCTTCCAATCCCCACCAGCAGCTCTGAGCAGGAATCATTCTGTGACATTCCCAGGCTTATGTTACCTATGTGTGCTGGTTTTGGCTGGGGTAGAGGTAATTTTGTTAACAGTGGCTGGTGTGGGGCTGTTTTGGATTTGTGCTGAACACAGGATTGATGCTATGTAAGTGTTTTTGTTATTGCTGAGCAGGGCTTGCACAGAGCCAAGGCCATTTCTGCTTTTCATACAGCCATGGTGGTGAGGAAATAGGGGGTGCCTGGGAGGCTGGGAGGAGACACAGCCAGGACAGGTGACCCAAACTGACCTAAGGGAAATTCCAGACCAAGTGACATCACAGTCAGGATACAGAGCTACGAGGAAGCAGGAAGAAGGGGATGTTTGAGTGATGGTGTTTGTCATCCCAAGTCACCACTGTGCATGATGGGGCCCTGCTGTCCTGGAGATGGCTGAACACCTGCCTGCCCTGGGAAGCAGTGAATTGATTCCTTGTTTTGCTTCACTTTTGTACGCAGCTTTTGCTTTCCCTATTAAACTGCCTTTATCTTAACCCATGAGTTTTCCGGCTTTCACCCTTCTGATTCTCTCCCCACTCCTGCTGGCAGAAGAGTGAGTTAGGAGCTGCCTGAGGCTTGTTTGCTGTCTGGGGTTAAACCACAATAATAGGTGTGCTGGTTTTGACTGATATAGAGGTAATTTTCTTCACAGTAGCCAGTATGAGGCTGTATTTTGGATTTGTGCTGGAAAAAATGTTGATAACACAGGGATGTTTTAGTTACTGCTAGGCAGTGCTTACATAGTGTCAAGGTGTTCTCTGCCTCTCACATCACCCCCATCACAACAGTAGGAAGCCAGCCCGTATCACTGTAATGATCCCTTCTGTTTTAAAAGCCCTGAATGCTGTACATAATCCCTGTAATTAATCTAGCTCCATAGGCTTCTGGTTACGAGTCAGTTATTTTGGTTGCGTATATCAGAAAAAATAACTAGTTGCAGCCAGTCAGGCTTATTGAAAGTAGGGAATTACTACTTGGAGCAAAGCCTGTTTCTAAAAAGCCTGCTGTATAAATCCATGCTCATTGGAAACACCAAAGTTGATCCTGATGACACATCCTATTTGCTGAAAGTTTACGGTAGATTGACTCATGCAGTTTTATGTTATGCTCAGTTCAAAACACTTTTTTTTTTTTTGGTTGAGTGGTAGCTGTTTCAGTGGTTACCTTCTGGTTTGATGGTTTGTTTTTATAGGGCAGAGAAAGTTTACCCAAATTACAAGCAGTTGCCAGTATTGCCTGAAGAAAAATGTCATCCTGACATTGATTTCTTTGGGGAATGAATCATGCAGCCATATAACTTTTAGCAGTGCTGTCTGTCTAGATTTGTGAACTTTTTCTTTCTTTTAGTACAAAGTTTGTCACTTGAAACAATGTGTGATGTCTCGTCTTAAGCATATTTATAGTTTTCCCTCTGTTTACCAACAGTTCTCTTCTGTGTGACATTTGTGTCTGGCATATGCATCATCACTAGTTCCATTTCAGTATAGAAACCCATAATTTCACTTTATATTTTGTCCATATGCATCATTTTTGTGGCTATTTTTTATCCATGATGGGGCATTACATGGAGGCCTTCTTAATGATAGAAACCATAACGTGTCCCAAATATAGCACAGTGTGGATAATTGCAGACAGGAGTTTAGGGGTATTTTTGGCTTTGACAATTAATGACTGCCTGCATGGAAGTTTTATTGAATTGCATCACATAAAAAACTGCAAACAGAAAACCAATGGCATGTTCCTTCGGAGAGCTCCCTTGGGATCATCTAATCCAAAGAAAATCAAAATGGCCAAATCTTTAGATCAACACAAACAGAAATCCTAAGTAATGAATACAGCTTGATGGATTTCCTCAGGCCAGATCCTGTTCACTTGAAATCTTCCACTTAGGAGGAAAGGATTGAGGAATCCCAGGAGCAGCAAAATCAAAGCAGCAGATGTTTCTAGTCTGGATCTAATCTCATGTAATTAGAAAAACAGATAAACCATAACTTCTCATTTTCTCATCCCTACTTTCTTTTTAAGATTGCTTAATTCCCTTCTTTTCTTGTTGTGTTACTGTGGATCCCTGTTCCTTACTATTTATTAAGTGCTTATTAATGCAAAACTTCAGAGGTATAAAGCCACAATATTAGTCCTGATGTTTAGGGGTTCTTGTCAATAAATCTCATCTCTTGCCCTCTGCTTCCTTGAAAAAGGGCAGCTCAGCATTCAGTTTCTGACTCCACTGCCCACCCCCTCATGGAGCAGCACTCACTGCACATGTGCCTGTCTGTATGGCACAGCATGACAGCAGGTACAGTCATCACATCTGAGGAAGTTGTCACTAAGCATTCAGTCACTGACTCATTCCCAACTACAAATCCTTAAAAAAACCAATGTGAGTATCTTTCTAGTGCTAACTGGCAGTAATTCACTTTCAGATTGATTAAGCCTAGAATTTTTTTTTTTTAAGTTACCTTTGAAAGCTGGGGAACTGGCATAGACAGCATTGAGCAGGATGCAAGTCAAATGTATTTCCAGTGCTCATCTGTACCCTTGTGAAATTGGCTTCCCAGCTCTGTGAGCAGGCGCTGTGCCATCCTGCTGCATGGGTACAAGGGTGGGCAGCCAAGCCAGCATGTGCACACACTGACTGTGGGCAGGAAGGGCACAGATCCAAGCCCAGGAATGTGGATGCAACAGCATGGCTGGAGTGTAAGCACAGATTCAACAGTAAATGGACTGTGTCAGCAGCATGAAGCTGGAATTGCCTCTGGTATCAGCCAAACAGCCTCCTTCACTGTGTGAAGTCATTTTCATTGCAAAGGGATCAAGACATATACTGCACCAGAAAAGAAAAGAGGTGAAGAAGGAAAAGAGCAGTCAGAGTCAGATTTTTATGATGGGCTGTACATTCATGCTCTGCCTGCTCTTTGCATCATCTTTATTCTTTTGATTCGGTTGTTGGTCTTTGGAAAGAGAACAACTGATCTGTGATGCAACACTGTGGATGCTTTAAATGGCAAACATCTTCTGTGCTATAAAGCTAAGGAGCAGTTAAAATGAGAGGTAATCTCTTACCATTAACCCAACTCCTGACAAGCTCAGTTTTATTCTTAGCTGCTTCTGGTAAGAACTTAAGGATGTGCCTTTAACTGCCCAAGGGGTAAGGCCTCTTTGCCACAGAACAGTACAGGAACCTGCCAGGATCTACTCTTTGCTCCCAACTCATGCTGCTGACCAAATTGCAAGCACCTAGAAGATTGTGGCAATTTCCTATCCCTTAGAGTGAAAATGACCCTGACACCCATAAGAATAAAGCTGGAATCTCCAAAACACTTGGAGAAATGACAGTGCTATATGTTTTACTGACACTGTTGGACACAGTCGGACACTGTCTTTGGAACTGATTTAATCTTCCTTGTCAACTCAAAAATTATTTTGAATGCTGTCATAAAATTCCATACATTAAACAAAACCATGCCCCAGTTTTTGGTGATGAGAATTACTGTGCTGATTTATGAACCTTTCTTCTATACCTAATATTGCTGCAGCCAGAGAGCAGGTAGATTAAAAAGTAAAGCATCCAAGTAGGTGTCACTTCCTATGTGGGGATGAGACAAATAAAAACTTGAAGTCTAGGACAATCCTGCCTCAGGGAAAAATGCAGAAAGCTCTGTGGTTCTTAACAGTTTCCATCAATGATAAAGTCATTACTATTCAGAAATCTTTTTATAAGCCCTGTAGCTCATTTTTTTTCCTTGCCAGAGGTGGCTCAGCAGTTATTACAAGTGATGTGAGTAACTCCAAATTGGTAGAAGTCACAGCAGTCCTTTTATCCAGTCTGTGCTAGTACTCTACTTTATATGTTAAACCACTATTAAACTAAAAACCAGCCCTAATGACATCACATTTCACACCTAAACAAGTACCCACAATTCAGAGGCATGCATATGAACTGGGGAGTGGAATCCAGCCTTCTAGTTTCCAAATCACCTGTCAAAAGCTCCAGAGGTACCAGCAATAATCAGCACTGAGTAGGAAAACCCCCTAATTTTAAAATCTTTCTTCATTACACAAAACCTGAACTTGTAAAAAGACTTAATTCATTAGCAGGTTAAAAAAAAAAAAAAAGCAAATACAACAAAGCAAGGAGCTTTCTGAGTATGATCTGAGTGAAGGAGTCTTTTTCCTTTAGTTTTGTTATGCTATCAAGTGGAAAATAAGCCACCACCATCACCCTGCCTCTGTTACACTAGTGAACAGTCTGGCAGACAGTAACTAGGAAGATGGGAGAATGAGGTTCAAAACTTTCTTTTTCTTGCCAGACAGACACTTACACAGACATGAAACCAACGTTACAACACATTACCCAACTCTGTGCATCTCCAAACGGCAGGGAAACAACTTAGGACGTAAGACAGAGTTCAGTGGGCAGGACAGATGTCTTGAGACGTATTTGGTAGCAGGGCTCAGGCAGTGACAAGACCAGGAGCCTCTGGGCTTGGAGGGAGGTTTTCAAGCTTTCCTGGTTTCCCACTTTCTCATTTTCCTCATGTCCTTGCCCTCCCTTTTAGCTGGATCTTGCAGGGCAGGTAGCTGCCTCCTGGTTTGTTGGTATTTCTTTTGCAAACTGCTGAAGAAAGTACTAAAATCTGTTTGGCTCTAGTTCTCTTAGGAAACTATGCAGCAGAGTTTTAACTGAAAAGGAAGAAAAAAAGAGAAACTAAATAATTATAAATCTAGATGATCTGTATAATAATAACCTGTAAGGTTAACCTATAACATGGGTAATGCACGACACATCAGCTGAATTCTAGGATCAGACTAAGAATAAATAGGACTGGTAGAGCTTGAGGTTTGAAGTTTTGTCATTGCTCTGCATAATAAACAGGTTTCATATAAAATCCACAGGTCAGCATATCACCTATGTACAACTTAATAATTTTAGGGTTTTCTCCTGGACATAAGCCTAAGATATGCCATCTCTTGTGCCTGTGTCTGCCAGCATCACAGGGCTTTTTCCAGAGCACCCCACACAGTTCATGGAAGGGTTTGAGAGCATGCTGGAAAGCAAAGCTCAGCTTTGCTCTAATCCAAGGCTTTGCACAAGGTTCTGTCAGTTTGTGCTTCAATGTCAGTGACTTTTCTGTTTTCTTACAAAATGTTTAAGAGAGTAGAATCAACCTTTTCCAGTTTGTCATGGTGAGGAGTATTATATCTATTCTCTTGGGGCAACTCATGCACCACTTTGCCACTAATCCATACTATAAACTTAGAAAGCAAACACAAAGAACTGCACACCAGTGTTATTTCAGTTCACAGATGTGTGTCCAGATCTGTTTCTAAATAGAAATACTTCCATTAGCCATGCAATCCTCTGTTTAATTGCTTACATGATTTTTTTTTTTAAGAAAGGAGCCTCAAACCAGAATAGGAAGGGTATAACTAGGCAGAACAGAAGTGTGATTCCAGGCAGAACATTATATTTGGCTCCTATTTCTGCAGCCCAAAATAACAACTCTTCTAAGAGCATCAGGGATGTTCAAATTCCAGAGCCAGAAATGAGCTACATGGCTCAAGACATGATGTGATCTCTAGGAAGAGAGTAAAGAATTCTTAAAGACAGAAATGCCTGAGATAAGAAAGTAAAAATCTGAGGCTGGGTACATGCCCATAATCTCTCATGTGTAAACAAACAGTTAAATTTATGTCAGGGAGCAGCATGTTTAGTTTTCTGAAGACATGTTTCCCAGAAGGAATTACATAAATATTTATGAAAATGAAGCAGGAAATATTTTCCCAGGGTAGGACACTGTTCAGCACTGCATCAGGTCAGTAGAAGCTGGGGTTTATTTTGTCAGTCTTCCCCTGGAACTGAATCATTGCCCTCTTGTTTGCAAAAATCTGTTCTGACACAGGAAGAGGCTGCACTTAGATAAACACAATTACAAGCCACATTGAGTATTTAATTTCTGTCACATCTCTGAACGCATATGTAAATGCCTTACATTTTTGGATAGCTTCTCTGAGTGATTGCATGGAAAACAATAGCAGTAAGTATTCATCTTAGGCCTTTCTGAAAGGCTGGTGCTGTTATGTCAAAGGTGTCTTCCATAGAACTGAAAGTCTGCAGGCTACCAGAGCATTCTCAATCCAGGTGTTCACTACAAAAGTGCTTAGAACACATTCACTGTGAGCCAGGACAGTCTTGCTAAGTGCAAAAGTTAGAAACAAAAAGTTGTTATGCAGTGCTACCTGAGTGAGCAGAAGTTACACATATTTGAGGTCTGTTTACAAAATGGGTTACAGGGTTCAGTACTGTACCTCATAAAGCATCCAGAAGCTCCCTGAAATTGTGGTCTGCAACCCAAGCTCCTTAAGAGATTTCGGTGCTGACCAGCTGTTCTGCTCCCTGGGCACCAGCTGTCTCCAAATCCCTCCTGCCTCACAGGAGACATGTACAGCTGGAACCTGTGTCAGCTTTTCTGTTTAAGAGCTAAAAGCTGAGTAGCATAGGAGTGGGAAAGGAGAGGAGCAACGCAAGAAAGGGTTGTAAGCTCTAGTGCAGACCTAAGGTTCTCCCAGAATGCCATCCCTGTGTCAGAGCAGAAAAAGCTCACACCCATCCCTCCAGGTACCCAACTCAACAGAGAGCCAAGCTCATCAGCAGCAAACAGGGGACACCACAGTTGATAGCAGAGCACATATTTCTATATGGCTGATGAAGCCTCTCAAACATCCAACAAGAAGTATCTATGATGATTAGAGTCCTACAAGCTCTGTTTACTAAACATATAAGCCAGAAGATTTTGGAAAATTTTGTCCTTAGGTTGTTTTTGTCAGTTATTTGCAGGCATATCAAAATCTAGTCATTGTTTGTACCTTAATCAGAGGAACAGCAGCTGGTGGAGACTGTGTTTACAGGCTTGAGTAGACATTGCATAGGGCCAAAACCAAAAATGGCATTTTACAAAATAGCTGTAGGATTACTTTCCTCCTTACGCATTGCAAAGCACAATACTCTGCCTTTCCTCTTCCACTTTCTCTCAGCTTTGCCACCATGATTGATGTATCCAGCATGACAGAATGAAACACCCCAAATCATCATGAGCCCTGATACCAGAAGAAAAATCACCTAGGATCCCAAAGCAAGAAAATATTCTACCTCTTTTTTTTTTATCTTCAGGTGCTCCCAAGTTTATTCAGTACTGTAAGGTACAGAAGGGGAAAGTTCTCCTTAATGCTGAATTTGGGTCAGAAAGAACACCAGCAGACTCTCAACACTTATGGATGAATCAGCCCACAGTTACAAGCAGGCTGCATTAACTCAGAGTCCAACCACAGGATCTGTGACTCTACAAATGATGAAAATTTCCTGTAGACCTGACCCCCTTTTGATGAACACTATTTCAGCATGTTGTCTGTGCTCCTTAAAGGCTGTTGACATTTAACTACCAACACTAAATAGTAAGCAAATGAAGGTTATGCAAATTTCCAAGGAAGTTACTTGGACTCCAATTAGACAACACACAGGTTACCTGACTAGTGCTCATCTCAAAGAACAGAATCTTTCTGGATATTTTTTTGTGTCTTCAGGGTTTCCTTGTAAAACATTCATGCCCTTGGAAGTGTTTGCTTTGTGACTTTTATGTCTGGACAATGTGGCCTAGATTGTTTTTCTTTCTTGCCTACAGTAATTTCTTTAAGCCTGATTCAATGAGAATTAACATGCACAATAGGCACTCTGCTTCATTGAATCTCCATCAGCAATGAAGCTGCTTGAAGATTTTTCAGTGAAACTGGTTTGATAAATACTGATTTGCCAAAACTCAAGCTTTTCGTGGTAGTATATCAGTTTTGATGGATTGCCTGTTAAGGCAGATTTTCTAGCTCCAGGACAGCATTCCTGGTCCAACACACAGCATGACATAACTGATTAACATGCACCCTTGTAATAAACCAATATAACCTTAAGGCTCTACTGCAAGCACTGGTTTGAACTAGGCAGAGAAATAATTCAAATCTGGATCACCTACATTTTAAGTAGCTGTTTTCATTTACCAAGTTTTTAGATCCATTAAATCTAATTTCTCACAGTATTTTCAGGGGGCTTGTGACTGTCATGGATGTGGGGTGGGGGTGGGGGAAGAGTAGGGTCTTTATTTATTTTCTAAAGTGAAATGAAAACATTTGTAAATGATCAAACCAGTTGCAGAAAAATGTTCCCAGATAGTAACTGAAGTAGTTAAACAAATGGTTTCCTCTCTTACTTACACTAACCCCTCTTTATCCCTGATAAATAACAAACAAGTCACTGTAAGTCTCTCAGTACTGTGGAACAGATAGCATCATTCATGTCAGTTTGGCAACATTTCCCAAAATGCCTCCTCCAAACCTAAGTACACCAGCTTCCCACTCCTACGCTCTCTATTCTTGCTCTTACATTGACCTTCTGCTCACAAAATGGAAAGTGAAGAAAAGAAAAAGTTAAATAAAACAGATTTACAGTGTACAAGTCAGAGGCACAGTGCCCAATGCAAATCACAGAGGAACAAGTTTATTTCTGGTATGACTCTACTCAACTACAATCCTGGCTTTGTCTTTCCTCCCCCTCTAGCTGTGTGTACCCATTATCAAGGCCACATTTAGGGGGTAAGTTAGATGACATTCTTTAAGACAGAGACCGCTGTTTGTTTCTGAAAAGCACTATATACAGTTTAACAAAAACAACAAAAAAGTGTTTTGAAAAGGGGGACAGTCTATGAGTAGGCTAGAAGGAAAATGGGAGAGGAGTATCTTGACCCTTCTTAGGACTTTGGCCAACATTTTGTCACAGAAGAAAGCCTGAAGTCAGAGCTTTTCTTCAGGCTTTAAGAAAAGTTATTCATTCTTACATCAGTACTGCTACTTATTCTGTATGCTCAAAGGGTGAAACATAGCACTAGGGAACCAATATTCTCTTAAATAATAAGAAAAGCCTCTCAAAAGCTATATAAAGAAATAAATTTTTTCCTAGAATGGAAACAAACATGCTCTCACACACTACATAGTTCAAAAGCCTAGTGCAGATTTTTGAGTAGCTGTCCCATTGTGTGAGAAACCAGAAGTTAACAAAATTCCTGGAAATATTACAAATAGTCATCTCCCCTTTCTTTTCTTCCAGGCTACCTTGAACATCCTCCTGTCCCTGGTTACTGTGCTCTCCTTAAGAGAAAGCTAGAGTTTTCTCTAGGAAGGGCTTGCACACAGATAGGTATCTGTCATAGCTCCTTCCAAGAGGGAGGATGCACGCAACCTCTTCCTCCATCCAAGAGGCTTTCTGCACTGGTTTCAGGGTCTCAGCACCCATGTGAATACCTGAAGGCTACCTCAGGATTTGAACCAGCTGTAGTTTCCTGGACAACCAAAGATAACATTCAGTTGTGATTTGTGCTACACCATTATCCCAATATATGGCCTCTCCCAGTGCATGTGAAAAGTGATATAGAAGAAGGTGATGCAGTCATTCAAGCTCATCTTGTTCTGTGTCTTGAGTCCTGAAGTGTGTTGTCAGAGACTGAAATAGTTCATGCCTCAAACATTGATATAAACTTTTGCTCATTGTAACAAAAACTACAAAGAAGCTACAACCAAAGAAGCCTCCCTGAAGATACCTGGCTGGAACTTTGGACTGCAAGTTAAATCACTAAGATTAGATAAAGGGAAAACCCACTCTTTAATCACCTCCAGCCTAGGAAAAAACAAACAAGGCTGAAGAAGAGGAATGCATCCACAAGAAAGCCAAACACAGCAGAGATTCTTCCCTGACTGAGTTTGGGGTGGGGGAGACCACAGCTTGCAGAAACCAGGTTTACACAGACTCCCCCACCAAAATGAGGCAGGGGCAGGAGGTTTTGGGTGTAACCTCTGGTCAGAGGCAATGAACACCCATCCTCCCTTACACAATCTCCAGACCCAGCTATGGA
>VXAC01007788.1:202570-234562 GCA_013399225.1 Rhipidura dahli
CCCCGATTTTCTATTTCTTTCCTTCTCTCTCTCTTATATTTACTATCAAATAAAACCCATACTGTTGCCATTGGCATATGGTCTCATTTGCACCATAATTCAGCACAGGCATTTCTAAGGACTTTAGTAACCAGATTGTAACACATGTCCTTTCTGGACTGTGTCTACCAGCATGATCTGGGCTGGGGGCTAGCATTGTGGAGCTATCTGTAAGCATAAACCCATCATTTGTGTTTTCAGGCTAAAATACCCATGGATAATGTCAACTTTTCATTTGTTACTCTGGGGACTGTGGGTACCTGGCAGCCAAAAGGTGAGATAATGCACCGGTGATTTCCACCCGCAGTGGACTGGCAGCTCGTCTGTTGTCACGAACAGTCTCCTCGGAGAAAAGCTTTCAGGGAAAAGTATCTCTACATGTTATATGCAGTCTGCATTACTCTTCCAGCACACAACCAGTCAAATGTATCCTATAACTAATTAGTACACACTTGGATACAATACCAAAGTCTTTTGTCCCTTGAGTAAGTGAAAAGCTGGGCATGAAGAATCAGAGGAGGAAAAAAATTACAAGAGAGATATTCCCACATGTTGGAGAAATTTTCCATGGCAAAAGCAGCTAAATGTCTCACAGATAAGAGATAAATTGGAATAAACAGCTGTCAGTGTTAAATAAATATCCTGGATAATGTGCAGGACAGAAATAACTACAGCATAGTCAAACTCCTTTCTTCATTTAGCTGTTGTTGCATGTAGCTTCCAGTCTTTCCACTGCTCCAGTTAGTGAAGCGTTTATTTTTGAGTCAGCTGCATTTCTTAAGACTGTAACAACGAAAGGCATTTCCTGAGAAACTGCAAGGATGAGCAGCAAGAAAGAACAACAGCTAAGGAAATACGGGACCCTTATAGTGCTTTTTATCTTGCAAGTTCAGATCTTTGGTTTTGATGTTGATAATCGACCTACAACAGATGTCTGCTCAACACACACAATTTTACCTGGACCAAAAGGTGAGGAATTATCAGGTTGCTAATGCTGAGACCAGTACTGATAAAGGTTGGTTTTTTAAAAATAGAGACTTGGAGAGCTTGTGGCATAGGCTTGGCATGAAAGATGTGAAATATTGTAGACTGTACAAACATCTAGTAAACTGTAATGGGGGAAAATGAAGAAGCAAGGAGATTTAAATTTGCATTTCTTTAGTTTCAGGAATAGTGTCACATATTTTCATATAAGTTAGAGCTGTCTTTTTGCATCTTTCTCTGGCCACATAAATCTTCTCTTATTGCTTGTGTTCAACACACAATGAATAGAGCTAACAGCTACAAACTGAGGGACTTGTCTAAAAGTAGGCACCTATTGCAAACTGTTAATGGTCGGCTTCTTGTCTACAGATAGGGAGAGATATGCAATATTTAAAATTACCAAACTGCCATAATTTCCAAATGTTTACTTGTACACACATCTCTGCTGCATTCATCAGACCTCATCCAGTAGCTCTTGTTGAATTAAACAGGACCTTTGCTACAGCTTTCAACAAGAACTAGATCAGCTCTGGCATGTACAGGTCTTTTATCTTCAAAACACTTAGCAAATATCTGAAACCAAATTTTCTGCATTAACATACTTTTTCTGTAACACAACTCACATCAATGAAATTGCCTGAAGGGTATTTTTTTAGGTCCATGACATAAAAATCTATCTTGCAGTGGCAGATCTAAAATATATATTACACACCATGGCTATTGCAGTTTCAAACTATTACTTTCTTTTTATTAATTCATTGTATTTTTCTATAGGCTACAGACTCAGAGAAAAAAAATGCAGCTGATTTAAATTTAAAGCAGAAAAAAGGTTATCAAGTCAAGAGCACTGCTACGGATTCATTTGTTTTATGATGGATTATTCAAATGCATGTTGCTTAAAGGACCATTTTTAATCAGGAAATTAATTTCTTTATGATTACAATCCAAGCTTAAACTTTTGCTGCCACAGCATAAATGCAGAGAAATGTAATGATCCCCAAGGGAGCTAGTGGGTGTTGGTTTAGTTAGTATCTAAGTAATGGCAGGCTGGAGAACACAGTTTGACAGAATTATGTTTAACAAGCCATAGGCTAATGAGGGAGTGTTGTGACAACATAGAGTAGCTGGGACTCCAGCTGGCTTCTGTGGTCTACCTTGTATAGGGAGCATTTGAAGGGTAGGTATTATGGTTCTTTCTAAATGTGGTGCTGAGAAAGTCAGAATTTAGTCATTACCAGTCCTATTCTTCCTGGATGACATCAAGACACAAGATGAGACCAGCAGTTTATTGGCACAGCTCAAACTACTACTTTAGGTCACTATTACCAAGATCCACGATTGGTAGAAGGGGTAATGAGTAAATCACCTCCAAATTACTGGCTCACATCCACTGCAGGTCATCAAATACATTTTGGAGACTGTGATATGATACTGTAGATTAATTTCAGTTCCTACCAGAGCTGAGCTCATCCAGGACAGTTACAAGTAGCCCTTAATGGCACTGGTTGTTTCAACTGCCAGTTATCTGAGCAATTAAAGACTGAGCAGGCTGAGTGTATGAACTACCCTGTTACTTTTTAGGCAGGATGAAACATGTTTCCCTAATATGCCAGAAGAAAGTCTGTCCTGCTGTCAGTTTTCCTTTATCCATCTTATGTCTGTGGACTCAGAGCACACCATCCCAAGCTTATGACCACATCCAAAGGCAGCACTTTGCTGCTTTAACAATGGACAAGCCTCTGACTTTTGCTGCTGTAGTTTTTATTACCTGTGCTACATCTGTTGTGTCCCTTTTTCCACTGTTCTCATAAAAATGAGGTTTGACTCACACTGCACAAGTTTCACCTCCTCACCTCCATCTGCTCAGCATCTCAGCTGTGGTAAAATACAGTGATGCTCCCACAAGACAGAGGTGCTGATCTCACACAGTACATTGACCATCATTTTCTACCACCACAGGCTAGATTCCTGTTGTGGCAACTGCCTCCTTCCATGAGAATATGGAAGTGTCTAATGGGCCAAAGCAACCACAAGAGCAAGGAATTAAAAGGTAGTCAACAGCTGTAAGAGTGCCTAGACTGTCCCACCTCACCTATCCCAGTGCAAGGCATAACTCATCCTGTAGGCAGATCCAACCTGTGTGCTACACAGACGGACCCTGGTGCCGTGCAGCACAGACACTGCTGCTTCCAGCACACAGCAAGAGCTCTGAGGGAGAAGTGGGGCTGTTTGGAGAGTTCAGAATTTATAACCCTCTATTGCCTGCACTGTTGGAGGCTGCATGACTCAATCCCATAGACATTCACAGTTGCTACAGGAGCAAGCTCCCCACCTCTTCACTGAAAATCACCTGCTGAAGGGTTGTGAAGATAGGCCACTTATACAAGCCACATGTAAGTTGTCCAAGTTACTTTGGCCAAGCCATATTCTTCCCTTTCAAAAACATCTCTTTGTTATGCTCATACCTGAGATGTCACAAGTATGACATGAGCAGTAGGATGAAAAAAAAAGGGTAATTCCAGGCTGATTATCAGAAAAGTCTTCAAATGGCCTGTGACAGACCCACCAGCTCCCAGAAAGCATGAGGCAAACCAGAGGCCATTGTGTATACCAGTAAGAGCTAGAAAATACTCTGGAAGACTGCAGTGTCCCAGGAAGAGGAGGAATGCAGTGACCTCCTGTCAGCCTTTGCAGGTTGTTGCAAGGACAGCAGTGGGTCTGAGCTCCAGTGCTCGGTGTGACGAACCCTGTGGGTTCCAGCCCCACCTCTGGAGGCTCACATGGTGCTCAGCAGATGCTGCCATCCCCCCCACAGCTATTGCTTCCCCTCGCTGGGGCAAGCAAATGAAACCTGAAGCTTGTTTGCAAAGAATTATGCAAAAAAAATTTGCCAAGTGGGCACTCCAGAAAAACGGGAAAAAGGAAATTAAAAAAAAAAGAGAGAAAGGTAAAAGCTGGCACCCTTCTCCATTTCTAGGCAACACTCAGGTCTCTTCTCAAAAAGAGGATTATTTTCAATGAAAATAGCCCACTGAATGTCTGTCTTGTACTGCCTTAATGAAAAACGATTTGAGGTACACAGCTATCTGGCTTATATGGCAGTTAAAAAAAGAAAGGTGTGAAGCATTTTCTAGGATTCTTATTGAAATACCCTAGGAACACCCCCCCATGCCCCACCCCCTTCCCCCCAAAAAAGTACAGATTTTCAGTGCCCCAGCTAGTGACTTTTGATGGTGGACCCGAGATGTTAGGAACAACTTGGTCCTAGCTGGGCTGCTGGGGCACAGGAACTCTTGACATCTTACATTAGGTAACACTGATCCACAGCTGAGTAACCGGGGCAATAAAGACCATGTTCTGTACTGCATTGACTTCTTGGGTGCAAAGAGACTCAAGAGATCAAACAGAAACAAAACAATGAATTTTCCAGAGCAGTCAGGTGCTTGGCCTAGCAAAAGTAGTCATGGCCCCATTGCTTACTTTTTACCCTTCCAAGCCTGGAAGCAAAGCAGGCTGGCTGTTGCTGCTGCTGGGAAAGGATGTGGGACTGTGGGGAGGCAGCAGCTAACACAGTGAGAGCAAAGGCACCAGCTGCTGGTTGTTGTCCTGGCAGCATCAGGAGGATCAGGTTCTGCTCCCCTGGGCTCCACCTTTGAGGGGTGTCCCAGCTCTGTCCTTTCTTCCAGCCTGCTCTCCCTGAAACTGCAAGCTGAGTTTTGTCTGATCTGCAAAGTAAATTTTAAGTGGACTGCCAACATAGATGTGACAGGAGTAGACCTGCTCTGAGTAAATCAATAAGCAACAACATGAGGATAGAAAAAAGCACAGGAGGACCCAAAACTCTGACTCCTGAACTTCCATTAAATATGTAAGCAGGGGAGAAGAAGACTGGAGCAGGAGCTGGCACTGCAGAAGTTGATTTCACATGGATTCCTGGGAGTTCAGCACTTCAGAAGGCTGGCTCTAGATCTTGCTATCTGTTCCTGGTCCCTGTTCATTTCCTTTGAAATTCAGACACAAGAACTTAGAAAGTCTTGAATCAGATCCAGGTTGAGAAACTGGAATGAGATGAAATCTGAAGAGCACCGGGAGTTTCCCATAGCAGTTTAGATGTAAATGTTTCCTTATCATTATTTCTGACAAAAAATGCTTCTAAACTCCATGACATTGGCTGGTACCTCAAAATAGCATTTACTGTGGTCACCAGTATAGCTGTCCATCTCTCAGCTTTAATTGTGCTTACGCAGTTCCACTCCTGGAAAATCTCAAACTCTCTCAGAAACCAGATATGCTGCTATCCACATTGCCTTCCAAAAAAAGAAAATGCCTTACCACATCCTATAGCTGTTCAAATCTATAACTAAACTTCCCTCCCGTTTGAGCTGAAGAGTCCTTTAATTTCAACACATAATTCTATTTTTCATGGCTTTAAGAATTCCTTGTTTTAGCACACAGTAAGTTTCTGGAGGTTATCAGCCTGAGCAACAAAGCATGTATGCGGGGACTTAGATACATAAATTCAAAAGATAGTGGGTCTGTATTTCTTACCAATGGCAGTCTGACTCCTCACTGAAGCCACCATCATTCATGGGTCTCTGAGATCATGTCAGAATGGCAGGCAACAGGCTGGGAAAATCAAATCAGGCAACCAAGTAAGAGGAGAATCGAGAATGACTGAAATTATTTCTGTGTTGTTAAAGAAATAATGCATATTCCATTCATGCACAAAGGCTCATGGTTTCAAATAATGCAAGTCAGCAGAGGTTCACTGAGCCCACTGAAGGCTTGGGTATGCCTCATGCAGTGCAGTAGGAGAGGAGGGTATTTCTGATGAATTCAAGAGATATTTATAAGTAGAAAAGGAAT
This sequence comes from Rhipidura dahli, assembly GCA_013399225.1. NCBI lineage: Eukaryota > Metazoa > Chordata > Aves > Passeriformes > Rhipiduridae > Rhipidura > Rhipidura dahli. The sequence goes on from VXAC01007788.1 coordinate 208,460, forward strand.
CAAAGTTTTTTTTCTTGAAGATTCTTTCTATTTCACAAGGGAAGGGCTTGTACTGTCTAATTTGAACCTGGGTGAAGCAAGATAACCTGTGTAGGAATGGTGCATATGTAGGAGCCCTGCACATTCCTGCAGGACACCTGGGAGGACTGTGGGTGCAGTTTCACACTACAGCTGAACATACTACTCAACTCTCAGGTTTTCTGACAAAAAGGGAGGCCAAACATCTTTTTCTTCCACTCTGACCATGCAGTCCCACCTTCACCTTGAGCTGGCTCAGCTATTTCACAGAATCACAGAATATTCTGAGTTGGAAGGGACCCACAAGGATCATTGAATCCAACTCTTAGGTGAAGGGCCCATCTGGGGATGGAACCTAAAAACTCGGTGTGGTCAGCACCACTCTGACCCACTGAGCTGCTTCAGCTCACTTGCTAAAAATGTGTATCTGCCTTATTGATACTCCTCTGTTTAGGGAGCTGAATTTCTTCAAGAAGAGTCAAAAGAGTGCTCAGCATCAGGCAGAGGGGTGGGAGGCATGCAGGACAATGCTGGGAACTGAAGGGAGGAGGAAGGACAGGGAAGGGAGCAACATCAGACAGGCAGCTGATGTCAAGAAATCCCATCCTCATTAGCCAAACACAGCTTGAAAGCAAGAATGCTTTCAAGAATGCTCTGCTATGGGAAATTTGCTCACAATCTAAAAGACACTGAAAGTGAAATTAGAGGAAATTTTGAGTCTTTCCATTGACGTAACAGTGATGCGCTCATACACTGGAAATACAAACTGGGCTGTGTTTGCTTATTTCTGAAAGTCTGTGACTCCCTCTGGTGACAAGCCCTCTCTGTAGATACTGTGCATGCACAAGTGCTGCAAAGGTTCTCCATGCTCACAGTCACTCAGTGTCCTAGGCTGCAGAGATAATCCTGTGGCTATCTGTAAGGTTCTTCCAGGAGGGCAGGATTTATTTGCTCCTGGAGGGTTCTCAAGGCTTCAGAATTATGCTCATCTCCTTATCCTTTTAGTTTCATTCCCAGGACAGGCAGATATCACCTGTGCTCTTCAAACTCAGTCTCTGGAGGTGGAGAGGGTCCCTCTAAGAACATGAAATATGGAGCTCAGCAGAACTGTGTCACACATGTAACAAATTCCATATGAAGCCTTTGTGGTAGGACATTGGTTATGCCTAGGAATGATAAATGCATCCAAGGCAAGCAGTGAAAAGCTGCTTGCCTTGCTTGACAATACCACCCATGTGGTATCACCAAGATTAAACATCCTTCCCCCCTCACAGCAAATCCATCATTAGGTCCAGGGCTTTTCAAGGACTTTTTGGCTGGTAGCAGGATTTTTTCAAGTTAGAGTATCTGATGTAAGAAAACAACTGTGCTGAAGCCCAGCATAAGTGATGTTTCTATCATTTGGAAGGGTGGGCAGGCTCTGGATTCTGGAGGAAGATATACCTGCAAAAGTGAGGATGAGAAAGCATTAACATTTCTGTAGTATTTTTGCTCAGGAGACAGCACCTGGAGCTGACCTGAGGCCATGGCTTGCCAGCACACCTGACAAAGTGGTCCCTGGGAGTCTCTTAGCACAGCTCCAACTGTGCTGAGAGGTACTCATGCATAAGCCCAGCTTGGAGTCTCCTTCCAGCTTTAGCCTTTGGGCAGCCTGCAGTCATGTTCTCAGCCTCATGCAGGGCTGTCTCTGCAGATAAACATGGGCTCCATAACCTCCAGGAATTACACCCTGGTTCTCCAAGAACCATGCTCAGCCCTTGATTACAAGACACTAAACATATGTGAGCAATATCTGTGAACCTGAAAACATCCTCACTTCATGAATACAAACCAGATAAAATTGCCTACAAAAGATTCAGCAGGGAAGTCTAAGTCACTTGAAGGTCAGTAAATTCTTACAAATTAAACTCTTACCAAAGGTAACCTCACAACATTGTATTATTTAGTCAAACTCCAAAAAAGACAGAGCCCCTTTCAAATACCTAAAAATCCTGCTGGTGGTTAGACCTTCAGCATTCTCCTGAGCTTGTTTATAAAAGGTCTGAGGTTCCCTCTCAATTACAATTAAAATTTTCTAATGGCTGCAAAATTTACTTACTTGTCATGGCTTCTGCTCTTCTGCCTCACAGCCCCAAGCTGGAAGTCTAGTAATTCACTGCTTCAGGTGTTCCTTTTAGCAATCTGGTATTTTATATCTGTGACACAGAAGAAACAAATCAACTTGAGGAAATACTAACAAGGCTGAGAAATGGTCGTACTTCAGTTAATGACTCCAAGTGCTTCTTCACCCATGCTTCAAATGTCAGTGCAGTACATTATCTGACACCCTTGCAACTACAGTTTTAAGGTGACAATCTGCTAATTAGGTTAAAACTTAACCTCAGGCTGCTCCAACTGCAAAGCAGCACAAAGGAGAGGTTAATCTCTAGGCATAGATAACAAGCATATGAGGCCAGGGATCAGAAAATTCATGTAGCACAAAGCACAGTACTACAAAACTACAGCCCAGACTACTAGCAGGACAGATTTTTTTCTGGAAGATTAAAAAAAAAAGCTGGCTAATGCAGTGGATAGTTTGTCCACATGAAGTCCCAGAGGAAAGGGAGGGATATTTATTGGAAACTAAAACCAAAGCTAACTGAACCCCGGCCCGAAAGAGTCAGCCAACCTCGCACAGGCTCTGCTACCTGGTTCAAATCATAGCGCGACCACAAGAGGGAAGCACAACCCAAGAGTTCACATTTCGTGCCAAAATGTGACATCACAGCACGCAGCAGCTGAAGGAGGACAGTATGTACTGTATCAGCAGGCACTGGGCTTAACCTAGTCTTGAATTAATAATAAAATTGTATCAGTAACTAATACTGCTTGTTTCTACCCTTGTTTTGTAATGGCCTATTATTCTCAGATGACATTTGGGGAGAAAAGCAGGATAACCCTGTCTTACAGATAGACAAATGATTGTTCTTCCCATTTTCCTGGATATGAAAATTAAGACAGACTGTGGCAGGCTTCTGATTTGATTTGCCCAGCCTATTGCCCTGCCGTTCTGAATGATCTCAGAGATCTCTCAGAAACCAGATATGCTGCTATCCACATTGCTTTCCAAAAAAAGAAAATGCCTTACCACATCCTATAGCTGTTCAAATCTATAACTAAACTTCCCTCCCGTTTGAGCTGAAGAGTCCTTTAATTTCAACACATAATTCTATTTTTCATGGCTTTAAGAATTCCTTGTTTTAGCACACAGTAAGTTTCTGGAGGTTATCAGCCTGAGCAACAAAGCATGTATGCAGGGACTTAGATACATAAATTCAAAAGATAGTGGGTCTGTATTTCTTACCAATGGCAGTCTGACTCCTCACTGAAGCCACCATCATTCATGGGTCTCTGAGACCAATGTAATGATCAGTCTTGAAGCAACCATGGGAAGGTATTTGTTCCCCAGCACATTAAAAAAATCACTGAACTCTTTGCCACTTGATATTTATTATAAAAACCAAAAATATAAACAGGTTTAAAAAGCACAAGGCTAATTAGTGGAGACAAGAATCACAAACAGCTGTTCATGAGGGGAGGGGATGCAGTGTGTGGCTCAGATAAGCCCTTAAATCATTCCTGTGAGAGGCTGGAAGTGACTGCCTGGGTCACAGTCACCCTCAGCACAGCCAGTTCCCAGAACATCATCTGCTGGGGTGGAGGCACCGTCCTGGGTGAGACAGGTCATTGGTCTTGTCACATACTGCTGTTCTGTCCTCAGCTCTCTGCCTGACATCCAGACAAACTTCCCTCCCTCGGCTCTCCACACACTGAACCACAGCCTGTTCTCCCCTTCTGGGCAGCAGGCACAGGCACAGCTGGCTGCCAGTACCATGTGAGGTCCTGGCTGAGCCGAGAGACGGGCACTGCTTCCCACTGCACAGCAAGGCTCACTGCCAGCACGGGAAGGGAGCAGCGGGAGAGGCTCTGCGAGGCTGCTCGTGGTTAGAGATGGCTGTTTGGTGCAGGCGAGCTGTCTCCTCCCCACCTCTGCCCACCTCTGCCTGGGGAAAAAAAAAATTCTTCTTGGGATTTGACTCCAAACTAAGAAGATGAGAAAATCAACTTTAGTTGTGCCTTCAATTTCCTGCATAAAGCAAAGCAATATTGTATGCTACTTATGGAAGGAAATAACATTTCTTTCTGACTAATTGCTGCCTTGCACCTTTAGACTGTAAGCTGCTCACTGTCTCTTACAACAGTAAAAGTGCTTATACAGAACTGTACAGGAACCTGTGTAATAAAGTCTTGATCTGATTTGGAGAAATCTCTGCATTACTACAATAAATGCAATGATTTTGCCTCTTACAGATGCTCTGGGTATGACCTTTTCAAAATAAAGCACTGGAGTAATTGCAAAACAAGTTTCTTGTATCAACACACAAATGCCATCTGTCAAAAAATGAAGGCAAGAATTGTGTCATATCAAGTGCCAAGGTCTATGTCAAGATCTATTCCAACATATTTACATTCCTCTCATTCCAAATGCATGCATACCCTGAACACAGAGTCACTAGGAATGGAATCACTAGGAACAATTAATAAACACCTGTTGCCTCCCTTGGAAGTTTGCCCAAGTGCACAAGTTTCCCAACACTGAAAGACTGGCTTATTTATCTGCTTTATAGCTAATAATGCTTAAAGTGTAGGAGTAGAAATTGGTGTTGTATAATTCTCATGTTGTAAGCCTCTCTGAAAGGGAAAGTTTTTAGCTTTTCCTAATGATGGTCAGATTCCTCATCTCTTCTTGGGAAATTTATCCCATGGCTACTGTGCCTTCAATGTGAAATAAAAAGAAAAAATTAGGAAAAAAACCCCTGTGAAATTTACTTTCTGAGTGCATAGTTATACTTACTGCACTGAGAGAAGTGTACCATGATGTTTTCTTTCTGTTTTTTGGAAGGGGATGAAGGTGAAAAGGGAGACAGAGGAGAAGTAGGCAAACAAGGAAAGGTTGGACCAAAAGGACCAAAAGGTATTTATAATGGTTTTATGATGGTTTGTTGGATATTACTGGTATATGAATATCATTATACACAACTGTACTGATGCATATGATTGGTGATGTTTAATGCTTTTCATTCCTGTTGCACCAGTGGATTTCACAATCTTGTCAAACATTAATTGGTGAACATAACAATACTTAGAGAGCTCAGTTCCATTCCTACTGATACTTAAGACAAATATATATGGCTATCATGAGTGTGATTCAGAAAACCTAGATCATATATATAATCAGAAAGATTACTCTTACTGAAATTAGCCTTTAGCTGAAACTGAATTTTGAGCATTATTGCCTAGCAATACATCAGGATGCCAAATAAAATTTGGTTTCACCTGTCTGTATTCTGCAGAAAAGCAAACAAAGCCATACAGAGAAAAAAAAAGTTCCTCTGATCAAACAGCATCCAAGATAAGAACAAGGAGTCACAGATGTTTCAGGACTTGTCTCAATTAAACATATCTCATATCCACAGTGTGATCTGGGCAGATCATTTGGAGGCACCAGATGTGACGGTGTCAGCCTTGTTTGCATACTCTAATTCAAAAGCTTCATTTATCTTTAGAGTTTAATGATAATGCATATCCAAGGTCCTTCTTCCTTGACTGTGGTCTAAGACTTATTAGGGAAGCTTTTACTTTTACAGAAACTTTAAAATCACTGTTATTATTGTTATAATAAAAAACCTTTTTCCATTTTTAAATGCATTCTTATGATTTTGCTTCTTACCTTAAAATGAACATCAGGTAAGATACAAGGAATTCAGGGAATCCACCATTTACAAAGCATGTTATTGATGTTAAATTCATTTTGCAAACTGAGATTCCCTAGATTGGCCTGTCGTCATTAGACAGCTACTTTAGAACTTAAACTATTTATTAATTAGTTAAAATGACATCTGTTATTTTGGTGCTCTGAAGACTAGGAAAATACATACAGCAAAATTAGTAGCTCCCTACTTGCAGTCCTGCTTTGAGAAGGACTCCCAGCAAACCTGCAAGGACTTTACCTGAAGGAAGGAGGAAAGCCTTTTGCCTGGGACAGAGGAAAGTAAAACCTGTCAGCCTGGTTTGACTGTGAAGTAAATCACTAGCAGTTTTAGTTTCTATTTTCTGTAAGACAATATGATGTTTCTGGGCATTTGAACAGGCAGTTCTGTTAAGGTTCCTTGCAGTGTCCTACAGTTTTACCCTACAGTAGCAGAGATCTCTGCTGTGCTCCTCCAAATAGTCTCTGCAGACTGGCCCCACTCAGGAAAAACAGCAGCAATAGAGACCTAAACACTGCCTCAGAAAAGAAATTACAGCAACCACCCTTACTGATTTTCTCTTCCCTTCTTCTCTTAGGAACCAAAGGACCAGTGGGCGATGTTGGTGACCAGGGAATGCTTGGTAAAATTGGTCCAATTGGTGGAAAGGGTAAGCTCTGGTCTGGGAATTTTCTTGGGGTTTTTTCCCTCAAGGTAAATATATGCATTGTGAGAGTTCCAGATATGGAGTAATATTAGATACTGGTATGACCAATGCTCTCCAAATAAAGTTATACATAATGATTGGTGATGTGAGCTAACTGAAGTATCCTAGTTTTGTACATGCAATGTATCCAACTTACTTGGCTAAAATAATTTCTTTTATGAGTTAAGACATCAGTCCTCTTTGATGGATCTAGTTGAAGGTGTTTCTGCTCATTGCAGGGGATTAGACTAGACGACCTTCAAAGGTCCTTTCTACCCCAAACTATTTCATGATTCTGTAGTAAAAGAGGAAGGGAGAAATCCAGCTCCTGTGAAGTAAATCCTCTGAACACTCTAAGAGACAAATTTGTGCCTCTTATTTGGACACTGAAGGCCTAAGTCAATGTCCTGCTGCTGCTGAGGATGTCACACCTCGTCACCTGCACTGCTGGTGTCACATGAACAAGCAATGCACAGGACATCCCAGTAAGGGAGGAGTTCAGGAGTTTTAAGCAGGCACCCACATAAGCAGGGATGGCAACTGCTTGCAAATCAAGGTACACTCCAAATCTGCCTGGACAATAATTTATCAAATTATGCTCTATATATCGTGAGAAGAAGCTCAGGCATTTCTTTCTGATATTCCTAAAGGCCTACTTAGGTAGGAACATTACTTCTGCCCCAAGGAGACCTGCCTTGAAAGCTGATCAAGGACACCACCATTCCCAGGGGAGTTCTGTGGTCTCTAACCAGCACATCAGCCTGGGTATGCTGGGGAGCTTCTCAAAACAAAGTTTTTAATAAACTTTTCATGGCCTCTAGCCGGCCTCAGTATCAGGCAAGAAGAAAAGATTTATTTGACTTGAAGGATTAATTTTCAGAAGTACCTACACAAGTGAAAACTCAGTTATTTCCTAAGATGTCTTCAATTCCCAAAGGAGACAAAATTTGAGAATCTCAAAGTTGCTTTTCTTTATCTGAAAGCAAACCAAAGTTCTGAACCTTTAAATCAAATCTCTTTTAATCTGAATGCACACTTTATTGTTCCCTTACAGTTTTTTCTCATTTTCTTTATTTGCTGAAGCAAAGGTCACTAAGTCACTGTTTAAATCTATGATTAAACATTCGAGTTCTTAATGAAGCAACCCTGAAATTCCAGCTTGCAAGTGTGTAGTGTCAAGCACTGCCAATTAAAATGACAGCCAACATCTAAATTCTTTTAAAAAAATAAAAACATGTAAAGTAAAAAGTGTATCAAAACACGACCATCAATAAGGCAGAGCAAGTGTTAGCATTTTTTGACCTCTAAAGGTTCAATTCATAAAAGAAGAACTGACATTAATATCAGATAAAGTCCATCTGTTCCTGACCCATACTACTGCTGAGATTTTTTAAAGAGGTAGTCACCTCCAGTTACATAGTAGCAGAGTATTTGGAAAAGTATTTCTATCATTTTCATAATTTACAAAAAAGAAAAGGGAAAGCAGTTGGATGAAAATAAATCTCATTTCCATAAACTGAAATGAAAGGCTGCTCCTTAATGACCTCCCTCCATGCAGGTGCCAAGTGCTGCCTGCACACACAATCTCTTGCACACAGTAATTCAGTGGCTTAGAGCACATCTGGTGCCTCATCCCACCATGGAGCTACTGAACCTGGGGAAGGGCTCTGTCCTGCAGCCCCTGAGAGAACCCAAATCTCACCTTGTCAAGATTTCTTGAGTGCTTTCAGCCTCTCAGGATCATTTTTCAGTTTATATTTAAAGTAAGGGGTACCAGGAACCAGCAGCACACAGGATGCCTGTGTTATCAGTGAGTTAGCCATTAAAGGGCTTTCATTTCCATGCACCAGAATTATTCGTGGTTTGTTTAACTTGGCACATCTTCCAGTACAGTCCATCAGGGCTTCCTATCAAAAGCACACTGTTAATCTATTATTAAACAGGTTTGTGAATATGCTTCCCTGACATGTGCACTGTCTGAGATCTGAGAATTTATTTTCCTCTTTATTCAGGTGACAAAGGAGCCAAAGGCTTACCAGGGGTTTCAGGAAAAAAAGGAAAAGCAGGTATGCTATGGATCCTTCTGTGCACAATGGCCAAGCCTGCTGGATCTTTGATTTCAGGGTTGGTTTGTATTGGATTCCATGAAATTTTGAGGCCCATGGAAAAACATGAGAATATATGAAATGTAAGGAAGAGACTGAAAATGTTCTGTCAAACAAAATGAAGGACAGAATAGGGATATTACAGATTTCTATGAATACACCAGCATACACAAAATATGAAGTCATCCAAATTCATGGGCAATGTTTGATATCATAAAAACTAACACACAGGCCACCAGTATACATTTATACTGGATACTAGAAGAAAGTTTCTTAATATCAAAGGAATTAAGCCCTTTAACAGTTTCCTGGAGCATGGGAATGAAAAAAGTAAGTGATTTAAGATAAAACATAATCTGTTGGCAAATTAATGAAATGCATTTGCTCACAGGAGGAGAATTTGACTCTGATGAGCTAGTAAGTTATTCTCAGTCCTAGTAACCTTGAATGGTTATCTACCTTGAACTTATACTTGTGTTTATTTTTAAGAGATTTCATATCAAATGACCATTTGGTTCTTAATGGGAAACCATCAGCAACTTATTTTCTTTCTGAGAAGAACAGAAGAAGAAACAAAACCTCTACCAAGCCTAATTCCGGTTTCCAAAGAAAAAACCAAACCAAAACAAACCAACTGAGTTTCAGTGCTTGAAAGCTATTGATTATTTGGGTTGGTATTAACTTGCTTAAGCCAGTTAGCAAGGGGATGGTACAAAGTGTACAGAGCCAAAACATTAAACACTTTGATCAACAGAAGTATAGCCAGTGGGGTAAGGACTGGCTCTCCATAAGTGGAGCCCGGATCTTCAGAAGTTTTGGAAGTGAGCTACAGGTGACTCTCCATACACACACACACACACACAAGTGCTTCTAAGCAGATAAATCCTCTGTCCTTTGTACTGCACCAGGCACGGTCTGTGACTGTGGAAGGTACCGCAGATTTGTTGGACAACTGAATATCAATGTTGCTCGTCTTAACACATCCATCAAGTTTGTGAAGAACGGTAAGGATCCTTGGGTATTTGATGGGATTTATTTGACTCCAATCACAGATATCATTGCTATTCTTCTACCACTGCTGCTCTATGGCAGTGTCCACAGATGACCCAGAGGGACGGTCCTCTGTTTTAGGTACTCTGAAAACCTACAAAGGACTTAGCAGTCACATTCATTTTCCTCTACATGGAAAGGGCCTGAAAAGCTATCTATACCCCTGTGTTTCTATCTCTGGGCAGTCCTTCACAATCTATATTCAAATACATACAAAGCCATGGGAGTGATCCAGAATTAGACATTGCCATCTGACCATTTAGCATGCCTTAGTACTAGAATTTGATTATTACTAGATATCCAGGAAATAAAACTGAAGTATCACAGGAGACATGCCAATCAGGACTGAAGAGTTGTTGTCCTAATGTGTGCAAAGTACTTGACAATCCCACTAGTCACGTAGATCTCTGATCGTGTCCTCATCATTCATCATAAATACAGGGGTGGGAATACTTTTCCTCCTTCCCTTTTATTGATTCTAATGTAAAAGTCATCTCATTGTCATACTGGAATAGAATAACCTTCAGCAACTGTTACATGCCATTAAGCAATTTTTCTTCTCCTTTAAAGTTATAGCAGGTATCAGGGAGACAGATGAGAAATTCTATTACATTGTGAAAGAAGAGAAGAATTACAGAGAAGCCTTGATCCACTGCAGGGACAGAGGAGGATCGCTGGCCATGCCTAAAGATGAGACAACCAATGCCCTGATTGCTGACTACATCTCCAGCAGCGGCCTGTTCCGAGCCTTCATTGGGCTGAATGACATGGAAAGGGAGGGACAGTTTGTGTATGCAGACAGCAGCCCACTGCAGAACTACAGTAACTGGAAGCACGGGGAGCCTCACGACCCAGCTGGTCACAAAGACTGTGTGGAAATGCTCAGCACAGGAGAGTGGAATGATTCCGAGTGCCAAGTCACCATCTACTTTGTCTGTGAATTCCCCAAGAAGAGGAAATAAAAGTGCCAGAGAATGTGTCTGGCACCTGCTGTACATACAATAACCCATCCTCATTAATTTACTGTAGGGAAAGCAAATCAGGGATAGGAAACCAGAGACAGGGCTCAATCCAGTCTTCACATCCCTGGGCTAAGCAAGAGTAACTACTGTTTAGTCATCAGTGACCATAAAGTCAGCACAGATCCACAGGGGGCATCCAGCCAGTTGTGAATTTTTATTTCATTTCTACATGTATTTTAGGGTGGGCATTTCTATGTGTAATTTACGGGTAAATTTAGAGCACGCAGAGGTGAATATAATTTCACCAATTCCAGAAACAGTAAGACCCTTGGTATGAAGTACTGATGGGATTTGCACAGTCCACAGATGGAAAGAGCATGACCTTCATTAATCTCTGATACCTGAACAGGGAGTCCCAGTAATTTCCCTAATGACTTGAGAGCTGGGAGAAAAGATTTTCAGTATCTCTTGAAAAAATCCTTTTGTTAGAATTGTAATTTGAGGTGGAAAGGATCTCTGGAGGTAATTTTATTAAATCTTGCATGCAAAGTAGGACCAACTTCAAACTTAGAAATTTTTATATTCTCCTTAATTTGGCTTTGCAATTATATTGCCGGATACACATTTATCTGATTTTCTGTAAAGCCTTTGACATGATCCCCTATAAAAACATTCTCTTTAAATTGGAGAGATGGATTCAATGGGTGGACTGTTAGGTGGTTATGGAATTGGTTAGATGCTCAAATCCAGAGGGTGCTGGTCAACGGCTCAGAGTCCCGATGGACATCAGTGACAAGGGATGTCCCTCAGGGATCTGCATTGGCACCAGTGCTATTTAATATCTTCATTAATGACTTAGACAAAGTTATCAAGTGCACCTTGGTGCATGTTTGCAGATGGCACCAAGCTGGGTGGTACAGCTGACGCACCAGAGGGCCGGGATGCCATCCAGAGGGACCTGGATGCCATCCAGAGGGACCGGGCTCAAGAAGTGGCCCATGGGAACCTCATGAGGTTTAACAAGACCAAGTGCAAGGTGCTGCACTTGAGTTGGGGCAAACCCCAGTATGAGTCCTGCTGAGGGATGAACAGATCAGGAGCAGCTCCGTTGAGAAGGACTTAGGGGTGCTGGTGGATGGAGGCTGGACATGAGCTGGCAATGTGCACTCACAGGCCAGAAAGCCAAACGTGTCCCAGGCTGCATCCCAAGCTCTGCGATTCTGCCCCTCTGCTCTGGTGAGACCCCACCTGCAGTCCTACATCCAGCTCTGGGGTTCCCAGAAAAGAAAGGCCATGACCTGTTGGAGTAAGTTCAGAGGCCACCAAGATGATCAGAGGGATGGAATACCTCTCCTGTGAAGAAAGGCTGAGAGATTTGGTTTTGTTCAGCCTGGGAAAAAAAAAAGGTCTTGGGGTGACCTGATTGTGACAATGCAGCACCTGAAAGGAGCCTACAAGGAAAATGGAGAGAGACTTTCTGCAAAGACATAGAAAGGGCAATAGATAGGACAAGGGGCAATAAGTTAAATGGAAAGAGAGTAGGTCTAGGTTAGATATCAGGAAGAAATTCTGTATGGTGAGGGTGGTGAGGCACTGGAACAGGTTAGCTACAGAAGATGTGGATGCCCCATCCCTGGAAGTGTTCAAGGCCAGGTTGGATGGAGAGCTGAGCAATCTGATCTAGTGGGAAGAAGCTCTGCTCATAGCAGGGGGGTTTGAAGTAGATGATTTTTAAGGTTTCTTCCAGCCCAAACCATTCTATGATTTTAGGATTCTATGCAGAAGAGGTCTCACCTATCTCTGTTTTCAACTCTATTATCCATCAGGCTGGTCTGAAGTGTGAGGAATTAATGGTACATAGGCATGCAAGCCTGCACAGCTTGTAGGCAACCTGAAAACAGATGGAGCAGTTCTAGTGTCTGAAGTCCCCAAAATCTATGATAAACATACAAAAGTCTAGCACAAAGAATAGTGTAAAGGAAGCAACACCACTCCTGTATTCCTATAAACAGGCATGTGTAATATAAGCTATACCATGTGCATTGCTGGTTTAACAAGTGACTCTAGGAACATATTAACTCCCTAACTCAGAAGCCAGCGACGTTCAATGTCTAATGCTAAAATCACCTGTGCCTTTGTAACAGAGGAAGAAGCTACAGAACAGGTTTTATCCCCCAAGAACCCAGATTCAGGTGTGGTTGAACAACTAAGTCAGGCAGTTCAGAGAGACTCACTAAAAATGATGAGTATTGAATATGAAGACTCTGCTGTCACTGGCTGGCTACTCCAATCTCCATGTCAAAATGCCCACAAAGAATCTTATTTTCATATTTTTAAGAATACTGACAAGGCTTTTTTCTTCAGACACAGCAAGTTCTTAGTCATGGTTTGTCTTCCCTCACAGCAGGAGATGTCAAGAGAAACTCCAGGGCCATTGCTATGCAAGTAGGTTTTCTTTCCACTTGACACTAAAAATTAAGGAATGATATCTGGAAGTTAAGGAGAATGCTAGACACTAGGCACCAGACAGCAACATTCCCTGAGCACCAGGTGCACAAAACCTTCCTCTGGATATACAAAGAGCTGGACATGCCATCAGCTCACAATGCAGAGGGTCAGTTCCAAGTCTCCCTTCTACAGCTGAGTACAGCACTGCAAAGACAACCAATTAACCATCCTCAACCTCACCCTAAACAGGAAAATTCTCCAAACCATTTACCTGCTTGTTGGTTTGACTCCAAGTTCACCTCTGAGCATTGACCAACACAGGAGCATCCCAGGAAACTCTATGACTCAGAACCACTCTTGTAATCTGGTTTCTCTGACACTTGCTCCTCCAGAAAACCTCCTGCTGCTACCAGCAGTAAACTATCTGTGTTGCTACACACCCTCCAGGAAACTATTCAGACCTGTGAATAAAGGGGTGGGACCACACTTCTTTTCACTGCTTCCTTTCTATGCTATGAGAGTATTTGGGCAAACAGGTTCACTTTGCATGACATAACTCAGCCTGAATTGTTCCCTCTCTGGGAACTGATATTCCTGAAAATTAGGCAGAATTACACTTTTTAGGATCTATTGTAATAAACTCATTAAGATAAACACTTTTGTTTTAGAAGAATTAATGGGTAATTATAAAGAATTAATGACTAATTAAAAAATAAGTTTTAAAAATAAGTTAGCAAGAGGAGAGAGTAGGCACAAGCTGAGCCAGTCAGTGTAGTGTGCGTGTGGCCTCATCCATCAAATAAGTTACAACTGACTACATTGAGGAAAAATAATGCCATTTAGAAGTTTAAGCCCAAGGCTGCTGGCCTCGTTCACAGCAGGTCAGTTCCTACCAGTCATGAACAACTGGCGTGGTAACATCCCTGTGGGTAGGCACAATCACTTCTCCACACTTCAGCTTTACTTCTGACCCAAAAAGCCACCAAAACATGCTTACCAGACTGGAGGCCCATATTCTGAAACCTTCTGGCCATACTGAGACCACTGGCTGATGGAATTTAGAGGTGTCCTTAATGCTACAACCATCATGGACAGGCCATTTTCCTGTTCTTTAGGAGGAAACTCAGAACTGGGAGAAGGTGAATGTGGAGCAATACTTTGCTGCAGGATCAAGCTCTGCCTTAGATTAGACCAGCTGCTCTCCAATACATTCAAAATCAGGAAATACACATTGAAACTGAAACTTTTGGGGTTTTTTAGGCGACTATGAGTTGTGAGTAATCCTGGACCATGCTCCATGTACAGGAAGGAATGACTATCGCAGCCTCTGGCTGTATGGCTGAGTGAGGAAGTGAGTGAGGAACTTGTGCTGGATTTTCACAATGGAAAGGCTGGGACTGCCCAATTCTTCCATCTTCATCCTCTCCTACCACACCAGCTTCATCCTTTCATAAATAGAAAAAAAAAATAAACAAAACCAACCCTTTTACCCACTATTGGAACGTTGGGCAGAGCTATGCCAGCTGAAACAAGCAGACTTGGGATGACAGTTCCTTTGCTAACTAGAGAAGAGGAAGAGCAGAGGAGCACAGCAGACATCCAATGTTCAAGCCAGCCAGGAGTAAGTGTGAGCAGGTGCTTGTGCAGCCCATTCCTGCAGCACTAGTCCCAGTTAATAAATTCTGCCAAAAAGCTCAACTCACAGGCCAGGCCAAATAAAAGAGCCTATACCACAGAGGAAACCTGGCAGGTAGGTACATGCCCCATGCCTTGTGGACACAGGCTTGAGCCTTAACTAACTAAAATATTATAGCCATGTTTTGCAGAAAAAAATATGCTTGCTGTAATTAAGAATTTGGGCTACATCAAAGGTTTCACTGCTAGCCAATGGAAATTCACTGTGGTGGGTAAAGTATCTTAGGTTTATACATGAAATGGATGGAGCCAGGAACACAGGAAATGGTGTCTGAGTATTCACAATTTATGGTCTGTTAATGTGTGACACCTAAACCATTCTACCCTATCCCAGTATAACTTTTTCACATGTTTTTCTTTCCACTATTCCCAGGCTGAATGCTTCTTGTTTCAATTTATGCCTGCTGTTTCTTGTCCTCCCACCACTTAACTTACCACTCTGAAGAGCCTGGCTTTGTCTTCTTGCAGACACCCTCATAGGGTGCTAACATGTTCACCAGAAGCCACCTCTTCACCAGGCTGAACAAATCCCAATCCTTCAGCTCCTCCCCACTTGGCTCTGACTCCAGCCATCCTGGGGGTGTCTCAGCTAAACTTGGCTCCAATTTTTCACTGCCTTTCCTGGAGGGGCTCAAAAGGACACAGTGCCTAGATGTGGTCTAACAGGTGCTGAGCTCTTCCCACAAGCTCCTGGCTGTGCTGTCTCCATCTCTCCAAAGGATGCCATTACCTTCTCTGTGGCCAGGGCACACTCCTGGTACACAGGCCATGTGCTCTCTGCCAGGACTCTCCAGAGGCCTTGCAGCAGAGCCAGTCAGCCCCAGCACAACTTGATGCAAGGGCTCAGCATTCCCAGGTGACAGGACCTTTGCATTTGCCCTTGCTGAATTTCGTAAGGTTCCTCTTAGCCCATTCCCCACCAGCCTGCCCAGGTTCTTCTGTATGGCAGCACTGCCCACAGCATATTCACTGTTCCCTACAATCTAGTGTCATCTGCAAACCTGAGGAAAGTGGATTTTATCACCTCCTTGAAGTACCCAGTAAAGATATTAAACAGTCTGTTCCAGTCTCTAGATCCCTGTGGCACTCTACTAGGTAAACAGGAAAATGTTCTCTGGGTAGAGAACAAGTCATTTAACCATTCTCCTCTGACCCAAATCAATGCATTTTTAGCCATACAGACCATAACATCCATCCCAACTGGGATACAAGAATGTTGTTAGAGACAGTGTCAAAAGCCTTGCTAAATTTGAGGTAAATCATATCCACTTCCTTCCCCTCATCCACCAGTCATAGATTTACTTTTGGTAGATCCACGCTGATTGTTTCTGATCACCTTCTTCTCCTTCATATGCCCAGAAATGTGCTCCAAGAGGACCCACTCCTTTAAGTTCCACAGGGACCAAAGCAATAATTACCTTATGCCTTTCTGAAGAAACGGTGCAACATTTACCTATTTCCAGTTACTAGGAACATGGTCTAGTTATATGGACTCCATAAGCCTTCTGATGTGATGGAATGGCCCTGCAGAGACATCTAATCCTTTTTTTTGGCACCTCCTGGATGTGGTCTGCCTGCTCCCATGGTATTTTCTGGTCAAACTCTCTCAAGTAATGCCCATCTAAACACTCATCTACTGCTGGTAGTTCTCTTTGAACCCTTTCCCTAAGCCCAGATGCATGGGGTAGTTTGATGGTAGAGATGGCAAATAAACCTTAGAATGCCTCCTTTTTATCAGTGTCTGCTGTCACTACACCACCTCCTCCATTCAGCAAGAGTTCCACACAGTCCTTGCTTAGCCTTTTTATACTGACAAACTATTGGAAACTCTTCTTGTTGTGCTTCCCATCTAAGTTTCAACTGCAGTGAGGCTTTAGATCTCCCAAGGCTACTCCTACAAACTCAGGTAATGCTTCTAAATTATTCCTTTGTAGCCTGTCCCTGCTTTGATTTCCTCCATACTACCTTTTCATATTGGAGCTCCACAAAGCTCCCTGTTGAGCCACACCAACCTCCTGACAAATCTACTTGTAGATGTGCAGTGAAAACAAGAATGCTGCCTACAACAGCAAGAAAACTTCAGCATGCTTCCTGCTCTTGGACAACCCGGAATTCAAGAGCTTCTGTATTTGGAAGAATGTCACTCTGTGACATTATCAAGCATCATCCTGTATTCCTCAGGCTCACAACACATACAAGGCACAGATATCTATGGTAAATACAATGTTTTAGAAACTAACTCTAATAAAAATGATCACACAATCAACATATGCTATTAGGAATACATTTTCCTCAAGCATTTCAAACAATCTCACATGGCTATTCAGCTGATCCATTTCTTTCTCTCTTTCTTTCTACTTCTATCACTGCTTTTAATAACTTTTTAAGAGAACAATTTAGCACCTACAGCAAGTGCCACATTCTTGATCACGGCCACAAGAATATATAGGCATCTCTATGCAGTTTTACATACAGTCTTAAGTAGTACACTGCAATTGTAGTTCAACTGGTTGAAATGGTTATTGAGATGCAATTTGACACCATGTGTGATGACAAAAATAGTAAATGTGTCACAGAGAGAGGGATTAACATGGTTATTTGGAAAGCATTGCTCTAGATTGTCTTGATTTAATAGGTTTACACAGGTACAGAAGCCATGACTTCAGCTACAGCTGAAATAGAAATAGCTACAGAAGCTATTTCTTTTTTTCCTCCCTCTTTCCTTATTTGTTAAAGTCATATGTAAACTACTCAACACAGGGGGAAAAAAAAGAGCAAGATCAAAGCAGTAGCTTAATCTGTGTTTCTTTTATGCTTGTGTGGCAAGGCAGAACAGCAAATTGTAAAAGAATTTCTGCCTACCTGCTGTGTGCAGTGTGCCCAACTAAGGCTCTGGGCCCCACCCACTCCTGGCCTGGAAAGGTTGCTCCATGCAGATCTTTCAACATAGGGAAAAGTTTCAATTGATTTTTAGGTGGGTGGGACCAGGAACTCACATCACTCAGCTTTGCAGAAAGCAGCAGCAGCCTACTGAAGCACAGGAGCTGACCACACAGAGCTGTCTGTGGCTGGGGTGGGTGTGTGAACACGTGCATTTTGAGTTCAGAATCCCCAAGGCCCTTAGTGCTGTACCTCAGCATCCTCAGTGCTGTATCTGTGACTAAACCCCATGGAGGTCCTGTCCCTAATCAAGTGCAGACCTGCAGATACTGGGGGAGTCAAGGGACTGCAGTTTCTCACTGGTATGAGGCAGTATATCACAGATGCATCTGCAGAGCCACAACCTCAAATGATGCAATTTCATTATTTTTCTTCTTGTTTGTCCCATTTATCTTTAGTTATGTGTTTTACAAAACAAATATAACTTTTCTAAAGTAGCCAGATGTCAGTCATCATTTGGTTTTGTTGATGTGGACATAGCTCAATCCTAAAGAGTCCTAAAAAGTGTAAGTAATATCTTTTTGAAAGTAGATATCAGTGATGAATCCCCTGTTCATTTTTTTTCCTCTTACTAGATGCTGCAAGTTTTGCTATCTTGTTAACAGTAAATTGTCTAGCAAGAGATGCTAATTTTCCCAACTTCATACAACAGAAGTCTTTATGTCAGTTTCTCACAACATTCCCTGAGTGCATGGAACACTCTGTTGTGTGGAGGGTGGAAGGAGTAACAGTTATGAGCAGTCAGTCAGTAGAAGATTAAGTAAAACAGTGCAGAAAAAAGTGAATACAGAGTTGGCGGATGCTTACCATGTGAGCTGATGAATTTATTTCCCACTGTGAGCTAAATTCTAGGTCTTGAAAAGCCTTTAAATTTTGTCAGAGAAAATCTAAAATGTTGTCAGTAGGTCCAACAAGAAATTTCAGTTCAAGAGATCAGGAGTAACAGAGCTTTCTGCAGGTCCATGTTTGCTGGAGAGAGAGAACTTTCTCAGGACCTGAAGATGCAGAAACACATTTTCTGCAAAACCAAGGACAAAGCAGACACGAGTGATTCCTATGATCTGTATCCAGATACCTACTTTAGTACAAAACAAATTGTTCATCAAATGAGGCTTTTTCTTTCCTGTTTGTAGTGGTCAGTCTAGCCAGGTAACTGGAGATACACATAGGCACTTGATCAGCTGACTCCCAGCCTGGTTTCTTTCACTGTGCACCAAAAACCCAAAAGGACTTCATGTGAGGTTAAGTATTTCTTTTTGAGTCTAGCTAGATGCAGAAATGCATGAACACATTAGCCCTATACAACAAATTACGTACAACAAATTACGTCTTCAAAGTACCCCATAAACATTAACTACACAGCAATTATACTATCCTATTAGTAAAGTAATGCACAGAATACTGACCTATTTATTCTTTTGCTATTATGTAAAATTAATGAGCTGTGTTTTTTTGACCACTGATTCATCCTTCTTCCAAATACCTGTGGATTAAAATTTAAGCTACTTAAATAGCTCCACAAAACTACTGGTAGGCAGAAAAAGGCAAGGGCATTCAAGTATTTGAAATGCATTGCTACAGACTGTAAACACACTGAAGGATATGTGAACATAAGGTCCCATTCCAAATCAAATTCCAGGGTAGAAAAATAATTTTGTTTAAAGGCGTAGGTAATCTGCTGTTTAAAGTTTGATTTTATTTTTTAATTACTGCCTTGTAAATAAATTGCCAAACTTTCCTGGTAGCCAGTTCACCATCCCTTTCTCTCCCCTGATCCAGCACCTCTGAGAACAATGGGCAAGCCCACTGTCAGGAGTTATTTACTATAGTGGATGAAAACACTCACTATATAAGAGAAGCATGTGTACAAGCATGAAACGTGTCAGGGAAGAAGGTGCAAAGCCAGACACTAACGAATACAAGAAATTATCAGCAACTGTGAATGAAATAAAATATTCATTATCTGTGTGAGTAAATTCTGTGGTCGTCACATTAAAAATCATGGAGGGAAAGGGGGGTAGTTAGTCTTTAACTTAGTTTTCATAGTCTTAACAACATCCTAGCAGAGTTTGTCTCAACAGGAGGATGGCACAAACCACCTCACCTTCCTTGATGATTCGTAAGCTAAACCTGCCAGCAGAACCACAGATTGTTTTCTATCCAGAAATTGCATACATACTGTGTGTAACACTTATTACTTCACGAAGGACGTCAGGCCAACAGGAATGCAGTTTAACTGGTTTAGGATTTATGAAAGCAAGAAAAGAAAAAAAAAACACCCCAAACCTGTTTGTTTTCCTGTGAATCAAAACCTACTTGATCAAATGCTTAAACCTACCAAAACATTGTGAAAGAATATGAGGTGAGGTTCAGTAGGAACTAAGTAGTTGAGATAAGCCTGCAGAAATAAATTCACAGTAATTTCCTGAAATAAAGATATTGTTCTCATGTCTTATGTTAATTCTGATGTAGTTTCAGCACTTGATGACTCAGAAAGAGTTACTGTTTGGGACTTGCCATCAGTATCAGGATTGGTTTTCAGAGGATCTGAGCACATAAGCAGGCAAAATTTCTCAATCTGATATTTGACATGAGAAAATCAAGCATTAGAAGGAAGGTTCATGTTCTGTAAGGGGCATCCACTTCCTGAAAATACCTAACTGCCCTATGGGAGTTACCATTGCAGAGGACAGACAAACTCATAATCCAGTGTTCAAGGTTAGAGAACATGTATTCATGCTTATTCTAAGTAAAAGAAAAAAAAACAGAGAGAGACAAATGCTGATCTATCATCTATCTCAACTGAGACCCTTGAAGTCCTCTGGGATGTAAAATGCTGTAAACTTCACTCAAGAAAATTACACTCAAGGTAACAATATCACTAAAATCACTTACACATAAGAGCATTAAAACAGCTCTTTATGAACAATTTGAATTTTATAATGAAATCAGTATTCTTTCAATTATCACAAGCAACTGTGATAATTTCATTTTCCCCTTTAATTAATATGGGAACAGCAAGAGTGTCTAAAGATGCAGCTGCATGGCTCAGACCACCAGAAATGCTACATCACCATTTCTAATCAAAAAGAAAAATCCCAATAATGGCTTTCCATCTATCATTTAAAAGAGAAAAAATGTCCATGTACTGTACATTACATAAAGAAGATAGAACATGGTAATGTATCTGACTCATAAGTTTTGTGTTTATTTTTAAACTGTTCTGGCAGTACTGAAATTAATTAATTTTGTGAACACCGGAGGCACTGGATGCTTGGAGGCTGGAGGCTTGGAGACAGTTTTGAAATTATGCACAGTCAGTAAAAGGATTACAGGTCTGGCAGTGATTCGGTAGCTGAAGAGCTCCCTCAGCCTTATAACTCCAGTAGTTACTGTAAATAACAACAGATGTCAGTAGAATAAGACCCGGCTGTTTTAAGCAAACTGAAACTAACTAAAAATATCCAAGTTACTTATGATTCCCTTAATGATGCCCATACTTAGATACAAAGAGCTCTCTACCATCCTACTAACAGTCATCAGATAAGTGCTAATTATGTGTATGCATTGTAACACTAATAAATCCTTTTTACTACAAACAAATAAGCTCAGAGTGCTTTGAAATCTATAGACTCACTCCTTTTGCAGCAGCATTTTCCTGCTATTTCAAACCATTACAGTGCTTTTTTATACAATCATATTTTAATGTCTCCATGCTTCTCCTTCCTGAATTCATTCATCACAAAATAAAGCCACCATTGTCTTTTCCTCCTTCTACTAGATTTTCAGCCAGGATTTTGCTCAATAAAACAAACAGTCTCCAAAAGGCAAACAAACTCCAACTGAGGAAAAAGGTGACTTCCCGAAAACATTGGGAGTTCATGAAAATAATAGATACCTACTGCTGCCCAACGAGAGATAAGATCAGAGGCCAACACATTCTGAGTAAAGATCACCACATCAAGTCTGGTGTGATGAGAGAGTGAGAAGAGGCCCATGCTGCCAGCAGTATCAATGGCACATCCTCCTTGAGTTCCTCTGCAGCTGGCTGAACTGGTCCTCTTTTATACCATGAAGCTGGAGCGGGACAGGGAAAGAAAGCATTGCTTCTGTGCAGTCTGTCTACTTGTTTCCCTGGGCAATTATGCCATAAACAACCAGTGCTATTTACTCGTCCCTCAGCTAAGCAATGATATGCTCCCAGTTTGTACCTCTGAGACTTTCACAGTCTATTCTGAGGACAATCCATGCAAACCATTTTTCCTGCTGGCTCACCTATGCCAAGAACAGAACACTGACTTCTTGAGGCATTTTCCCGTTAAGTAACTTTGCTCTGCTCTGCCATGTCCCTCTCTACCCACCTTGCCTCCTGCACCATCTCAGGTCAGCATCCTCCTCCATGCTATGATGAGATTCTGCATTTTTACCTTTGCTGCACCCTCACACATCTAAAAGAAATTTCTCAAGGTAAATTAAAGGAAAACTGGCCCTTGGCACATTACACTATATTGCTGGAGAGCAGCAGTGCCACCAAGTCAAACAAATGAAGTGCTGGTCACCTTAGGAGCATGAAACAATGTTAGGAGAACATGTCAGGAAGGTCAGTCTGACTTGGGGAACACCAGGTTACTCCACCAAGGAGGGTCCCTGGCTCCATGCCAGCCTCCCAGCTGTGTGGTGCCTGTGTGAAGAGACCCGCAAACACCCCTAACCAGTCAGCTAAGGATTCCCTGCTTTTAAAGTAAAGCTCCCTGAGAGCTAAAGTAGCCAAAGTAGCCTTTCTTCCCACAGCTCTGGGCACAGAAGTCACTTCTGTGGAAAGAAGCAATATCCAGAGCAGCATCACAGCCTTATGAGCCAGCTAGAAATCACTGCTGAGAGCAGCTCTGAGACTGCTTTAAGCTACTCCAGGGACTGGTTTGGTAACCAGCTATTCCTGGGACTGGTGGACCAAACAGGTGGCACATTTATCTTCACCTCCTCTCCTCAGCACACATCCCAAGCTCAGTTTAACTGGATGAAGTGAGGGATTTCAGCAGTTGTTTTCCCTTGGTGTAATGATGAAAAAAGGGGCAGCATGCATTCACAAGCCTGGCCCCAGCTGTTAAAAATTAAAACTGTTGCACTGCCTCCCAAGAAACCTCAACAATGGGGTGGCATTTGAACACTAATTCATAATATGCACAGGTCTAACCATGACCCTGAAGTTCTGTTACCACTGAGTAAACACACTACACAAATGATGCTAAAGGCTTTCCTTATCACTCATCTTATGCAAACCAGTTTTATGCCTATTTAGTTTCACTGGCTAAAGGGGAATGACTCCAGAGTTTGTACCAGTATGAGATCAGAATCCTGCATGCAATTTCCAGAAGCACATTAAATTAATTCATCCATAAACAAAAAGCTTGTTTTACGTGATCAGCTCTGGGCTTTCTATTTTTGATATGTAACAAACTATAGAATTAGGAGACTCTGTGTTCCTTCTTAAGAAAGAGCAGCTTTGCAAATCTAAAAGAAACACAGATAACTTTTGGGGTCAACTTCCTCCAGAGCAAGAAGGTAACTGAAGAAGAAGCAGATCCTAATACTGTCAGGAAAACCTTGCTTAGCTCCACTCTGGCTTGGGGAAATCTGCTTGTGCATAAACAGAGCCACAGGAGAATAGGGTTACTGTCATTTATTTGTTTTGTATTTTCCACCTCTTTGGCCATTTTGGCAGACCACCCTTGTGCACACTGTAACACAGGACATGAGATTATATCTCTTCCTGAAGTGCTCCTGATAACATACTCAGATAAGGTATTAAGGACCATGAATTCTTACACTGACATTACTTTCACCTATTATTCCAGTATCTTTACTAATATTCAGCTCTTCTAGAAGTATCATGCCATACATCACAAAAGGTAGTCTGAATCTTGCTGCATAGGACTTCTGTGTGAGTAATTTTCATATCCCATAGGATGTATGTCTATGGTTTTTTCAAAGTACTAATTTATCTTTTGTTATAGCTGAATATAGATTTTCATGACTTACTGAATTTTTCTAATGGTTGGTCACCTGAGGAAGAATTACAGCATTCCAAGAAAGATATTTTAATTTCTGCATATAATATGCACATCACTATACACAGAATTAAATAATCAATTATTTTTCATAATCTAAAATTGACAGCAACTGGTTCAGTAGTTCTGTGACAATGCCACCTTTACATTAGGCTGCCATAAGCATTAGAACACAAAAGGGAAAGAGCTTTTTATAGCCACTTAAGAGCAGTTTTTAGTCCTTTTAGTTTTTAGAGTAGACAGTCCTTCCTACACACAGTGAATCAATATACTTCTGTCTGCTTGTTGATTCTGGTGGGCTTGAAGCTGCATCATTAGTTTACCTTGTTACATGCCAAGATGCAATTAGTTACATAAAAATGCTATTAAAAAGCAGTCTAACACAAACATGTGCTTTTGCATGGAAACATAAAAATGCAATCCTGACACTAATCTCTTAAAGAATCCAGTTCTTTAAAGATTCAAACAGTACATGAATCAGTATAAAAGCAATTCCACATGGCACTGTAGTGCATCTTGCCTGAACACAGCAAAAAAATTTAAACAACCACTTTAATTTACAAGATTAGGATTGAGGAAAAAGCACTGCCAAAAATCTACTTAGTATATCTATACATAGTAGTGAAAGTGAAATTTACACTTGGTGTGAAAACCTACTAAAACTCAAGAAAATAAGAGTTATAAGGAATGTGCAGGTAAAAAGAAATGGCATGTACAAGCAAGAAAAAGTGAGTGCTCATGGTATGTGATCATTAGTAAAATTGAGTACTGCTGGATTTCATACAGATTAACTGTGCAGCTGGAAATGTTTACGACCATGTATTATTTGTACTTCCTCTGTGTAAGATAAGAAAAATCACATTTCTTGTTCTGAATCATAAACTAATCAACCCTGTTTTGCACCCAGTCCACTCAGACTTCTCCCTCTGCAGGGCAGTCTCAACAGATTTAGGGCCAGATTGTGAAATTATTTGGACATAAGGTCTCCAAAATGCCACTCCAAGAATAAACCCCCTACACCTAATCACTTTGGCACAAGTCTGAACCCCCATTCATTTCCAAAACACACCCAAACCGGGTCCTGTAGGCATGCACTTCCAGGGCCTGGAGTCTTTCCCTGAAGATAAAAGGATGGGACACAAGGTTCACTTTTAAAATAGGTCTAGAGGAAAAAAATATTATCTCATTGGATAACTGATGGGGTAAAGCACTCAGAAAAGAGGGGAGGCTGGGCTTAATGCCTTCTTCAGCCTAATGGGCATTCACCTCCTCCTTAAGAGGAGATTCACCTCCTCCACATCTCCTCCTTAAGAGTTCAAGAGGTATCCAACTACAAGAGGCACAGGGATGAAGACGGAGCACAATGAAGAATGCAAAGGTTTGCTTTTTCCTCCTTTAGAAGCCATCATTTCAAAGCCAAGCAGTTATTACTGCATTTTGAAAGCATTGCAAACCTATTTGTGTACAGAATAGTATGGCAGAAACACAGACGAGTCCTGTTTTATGGAGCCAGCTGCTCTCCACCTAGGGCTTGGATTGGGGTGGTGAAGACAGACATCTCAGACTGTGGCATTTCTTGTAATCACAAAAGCATATCCGAAAAACATCATGCATCTAAAAGTAAAGAAACAGTCTTAAAGGCCAAATTACTTCAACTTCCAGAGCAGCTACACACACTTACAATGTAATCTCTAAAGTCGCCACTGTATGTGTGGAGGGTAAACACCAAGAAACACTGCATGGGATAACACAGGGTGAAACTCAGTCTTGGTCATCCCAGAGACAGGATATCCCATCCTAAGTCACAATGGGAGAAATAAGAGAACTGCTGCCTAATGGCATATCCTTCATCTGGAGAAGATGCTTACACAAAGCAGCATAAGAAAAAAATTGATTATAAGAGGTCTGGTGAACTTGTACCTTTTTCTACACTGAACTTTTACAAACATTTATTAATACTTTTAGGCAGTTGCGCACAGTTGAGAGTTGAGCTGGACTGAACAAAAAGAAGATACAAATGAAATGTTTTCAATATTTGGAATGGACAACCTCGACGGCTCCTTTAAAAAAACCAAAAAGTGCAACCACGCAATTTCGAAGCCCCAAATATCTGTAACCAGAAAGTAAATCACAACCTTTTGCAAACCGGCATTAGGAATCACGCCCCGAGCCCGGCTGCCTGATTCAGGACTCGTGAATGCGGAGCGCCGCGCTGCTGGCGAAGCCGAGAGGCAGGGGCCGGACACTGCCCGGCTCCAGCTCCGGTGCCCGGCGCGGCGGCTGCGGGGCGGTGCCGGGCCGGGCCGGGCCGGGGGAGGCGCG
>VXAC01007788.1:234638-283155 GCA_013399225.1 Rhipidura dahli
CGGCCCCGCGCCCTCCGGCCGCCCCGGTTCGCTCCCCTCGGGCCGGCACCGCGGGCGGGCGGGCTGCCCCGCACACAGATGGGTTTCCCCGGGGCTGTTTGATCTGCCCAGGGCTTGGAGGCACGCTGTGCCCCCGACCCAAAAAGGCTCCATGGAGAGTTACGCCAGGTTTCGTCTGCGCGCGTGTTACGCGTCCTCTGCAAACTCCTACGAGTATGTTCCATGTCGTTTGCGTGTGTTAGACCTCACTGGTGTACACAGCGCTGAGGACCTTTGAGCTGAGGCTGGGTATGAGGCTCTGCGGTGCCGCTGATTAGTGGGAGATAAAAAAAACAACAACAACAAACACTGGTAGAATTAATCTAACTTTTGTGGGGTTTTTGGCTTTTTTTTTTAATGGTCAGAGCAGAATACTGCTTGGGTCCCAGCCTGTGAGCTATATCCCACCCCACAAGCTGTACAACTGTACTTGAGAAAGGAACTCGAAACACAAGTCCGGGCACTAAATCAGGCCCAGAGTCAGTAGGGACAAAAGGTTAATTTGGTTGGCCAACCAGCTGAATCTGACAGCCAAGCTGAAGTGGACAGGTGTAATGTGAGGGAAATAGCACAACAAGGGGTGCTGAGATTAGCAGTCTCTCAGTACAGTTCTAAATCTATTTTTAAGGAACCCTCTAAGTTTCCACATTCAGAATACTGAAAGCATTTCATGTGTCTCTTTTTTGTTTAACAGACACTTTCTGCTATCCCTTTTGCTTCCTCACTGCCCATCACTCTCTGGTCACCAAGTAACAGAGTTGCACCTGCAGCTTGTGAAACTAGAGAAAGTTTGGTTCACAGCAGCTAAAAAAGGAGCCCAAGAGAACAGCTTGAACACTAATACATAAACCCATGGGAGCTTTGAACTGAGACTAGCAATGCATCTTTACATATGTGCTGCTGCAGTGTAACGCCAGAGAGGAACCAACTAATTTTATAGCAGGCATCTTTTAAAAGGTATCTCTTATCCAACCTTGATACGAAAGAAAGGTCTCTGAATCTGAAAGTGTAACCTCTGACTTCCTGGTTGTAAATACGTAGAATTCAAACAGGAAAAAAGTAACTAGCTCGGAAATTGATTTTAGTTGTCACTATTCAGCAGGTTGGATTATGAAGTTAAATCATTCTGTAATAAACAAACATACTTAGATGACAATCGTGATTCACTCCATTTATCCTTTTTTATTAAGAGGCAAGATTTGCAGGAAGAACTAGTACCGTTCCTTAGGCCAAGAGTTGATTAAACCAGGGAAGCTTTAGAATACAAAAGTTCTCCATCAGGCTATCCCTAGCACAATGTCCCTACCACTCATTTGCTGTGAGCAGTCTGCTGAAATGAAAATTGGCACTGCTGAATTCTTCTTCAAGTTATGATGATTCTGGAAAGCTGTACATTTTTCTAGTCTTTACAGCATAGTTTACAACTCACCTTATTCTGTATTCTAGTTTTCTCTCTCACTTTATTGGTTTGTGTCCTCTTTCAGCTTGGTATTACAAATACATTGAAAAATGGGTGTCGTTTCATCTCCTTTCTGTATCTCATCTGATTAGGACTACAAACCTAAACAGTATGAGATTGAATCCAAATCTGAAGTACATCCTTTTTGTGCCAATTTGTGTGTATATATAGAGAGATTTGTGTATGTGTGTGTGAACCATGTTTTAACATTTCCTCTATTTTGCTCAAAATTAGAGTAAGGCTAAAATTTTCAGCAGCAGTACACAAGTCACCTGGGTTTGTATTTTAAGACTATTTTAAGAGCTTTTAGGAATTTAAGAGTGGTTTTTATGTTTTCACCACTTAGTGCCTATCATTTCTGAGAGAAGGACTTGGGCTCTCTGAGTACTTTTGAAGTGTCTCCTCTTGGTTCCTAAGAGTCTTTTGATTATGTGTAATGTGTGATATCAGTTCTTAGGCAGAGAGCACTGAGTAAAAGTTTTCTCTCAGTTTATTCTCTGTATTCCTTTCCTTGCAGCTGTTTGGAACTATAGTCTGGATTTTGGTTGCCTCTACCCGAATTCCACTGCCACTGCTGCAGGGATGGGTAATGTTTGTGGCAGTGACTTCATGGTTCCTCTCCATTGTGTTCCTCTCTGTGTTCCTCTTTGGTTATGCAAATAGAATTGCTGTCAACTGGAACCAGGCGGTAAGATTTTTTCTTTATTTAATTATTTCCTTTGTTTTATAAACTGAAAATAATTTAATGAGAAGCGTTTATCCTAAGTCTTAACACCTGGCCTTCTGCTTTAGCATAAAGTTTTTCAAACAGTGGAATTCAAAACTGGAAAAAGAAAGAATAGGGTTACAGAGGTGACGGAGGAAATCTGGGAGCTGTTTTATGGTGGAGGCTGAAGGAGCTTTTGAAGCTGTCTGAAGGATTTGTCCTCTCTGAGCACATAAAATGCACGAGCAGCAGGAGGAGGACTAGTTAAACAAGGCGTGACAACAAATTGGTTTAAATGGCCAGGAGTTAATTGTGAACTGGAAATCAGAAAATACTTTCTGACTATTAGAGAAGTGGTAGTAACACCTTGTGAATAATGGGATGGAGAAAGATATATCTAATATTGTAAAGGGAAGGATGCATTTATGAACATACTGCATGATGTGGTTGTCTGAGATAGCACAGACTGGACTTCAGCAGCCAGAAAGTCCCCTCCAGTTCCTAAGAAAGTCTACTGGTGACTTTTGGGTCGATTCCTCAAAGCTAGAGCAGCAGTGGTGAGTGGCTGTCAGACCTTAGGTGGTGAAGGACAGAATAACCTGCACTATGATATACTTAACATCTTATTAGAAGACTTAAAATCTTCATCTTTCTTAGAGGAACCTTGGTGAGACTACAGATATAATTATTCTTTGCTGAGCTTTTCATTTTGAAGACAAAGCCTGAATCTTGCTGTAATTGATTATTATGGCTTGTGCCAGTAGTTCTCAAAGACTGTAGCTTCCTGTTAAAAAAGAAAGTTGTTTGTATTACTTTTTGCCAGCCACATGCATACCTCAGGTTATTGACTGGTAATTTACATGCTCCTTTTTTGTTGTTTATTGCTTTTTACTTTGAGTTTTTAGTACTCAAGTAGTTGAGCACAAGATGATATCACACTCTCCTATATTACTGGAAGTGAATAATAAGAAGTGGCAAAACTTTGATCACAATTCTTAATTAAAAAAAAAATTCTTCCAAAAGGACTGCAACTTCTAAACTACTGAAGTCTGTCTGTCTGTAACTGCTGATCACCTTCACCTTCTTCCAGTGCAGCTTAATTTTCCTGTTGACACTTTCTTTGATCATAGCTGGAATTGCATGCTTCAGTATAAACATCTGTAGAGATTGATCTGTTCAGATAATTCGTGGACAGGCCCTTAAAACAAAAATTCTTTAAAGCAAATCATAAAGCTTCATGATTTTGGAGCTCTGATAATTTCAAAGTCCATCAGTGCTAACAGACTGGATTCTATTAAAAACAAACTTTAGTACTTTGATAGTAAATGAACATACATGCAGCATCAGCTTTGCAGCACAATACAGGCAGTAATTAAGCTAATAATCAGTTACAATCACAGAGACCTTTACAGGGATTTATGCTGCAACATCCTTACAAATTATGATGCAACAAAGCCCTTGAGCATGTGCATAACTAAAGTAGATTAATAGTGTCCTGGGTTTCATTGAAACTCTTTGCCAGTTTACAATCATGCATCTATTTAAGAGTTGCTGGATAAGGACAAAGCCTTTTACGAATTGAAAATGCTATACAAATTTCATCTTACAACTATTGTGTGTGTGTTACACATTGGCTACTTGCTACTGTCAGTGATTTGTTATTTTGTCCCCTTGTATATAATAAATTGCTGGAAAATGTTCTGTGTCAGGAAATGGATCCACGACTTGTATAAAAACTGCATCTGTAATTTCATCTAAAAAGATGTCATAATTCAGTCAATATCTTAAATAAATGCAGAGGAAATCCTTTTATCTCTAACTTGGTAGCTGAAACCCAACCCCTTCCAGCTGTCAACGAAAACAAGAGAAGACACTTTACCACTACTTTCAGGTAGCCAAATGTTTTGTAACTTGTTGGCAGTAAAGTCTTTTAGCAGGACTTCACAAGTAGGATTTTTTTTACCTTCTCTTGCAAATAAATAATTAATTACTGGAAACACTAAAACTATTTTTGTTACAATAAATGCAGTCCTGCATTTAGTAATACCTTTAGTATACTTATGTGTGTCTGCTAATACTAATAGAGGTATTTACCAAATAAGATGGTACACAGTGGAAAAGATGAACCTTATGGAGCTGCATCACTCAGTACATCAGTGTTGTATTAAACCACATGGTATGACAAGTACTGCCCTTTACAGCCTGACTCACAACACGCTCATTTACAAAATTAGATGTGAAGTAACTTATCATGCTGCTCTGATAATGTTTTGCATACACTTCTGTTGAGGTTTCAATGATTATACAAGTGTGGAGGCAAAGGAGAATTAGGCACTATGATAACAATTACTAAAACCCAAAAGAAGTCCCTCATAAGATCTTGGGGTTTTTGGTCACAGAAACCTTACTGATGCTACAGAGCTTCACTATAGTTGCTGCCAGAAGAAGGAAATAAGAGGGCTTGGCAGTAGACTGAAGGAAATGAAAAAGCATTTCCTGAAAAGTATCTCTTGTGTATGCAGTGATCTAAGTGGAATGGGGAACTGTAGTAGCAGCTTATAACTTGTCAAAACTGACTAGGGGGGTGTGATTTAAGTGCCTTCAGCTGTAATCAAATAGGGAGCAAGTAATGAGTTTGAAAAGAAAATTCTTTCCATTAAAAGGAAGTCTCACATCTGTGAAGAAACTGCATTTTTCTGGACAGGGAAATGCAACACATTCTCACTTTGCTCTCAGGCAGGCAGCAGGTAAGGATGCCACTCAGTGATTTCTAGTGCAGGCAAGTGCTGTCTGCTGGACACACATAAAGTATCCTGGGTTCTCACTCCAGGCATACTGGTAGTCCACTCCACTCAAGTGAAGTTAAAGTTCAGAAAGGATTCATTAGTACTGGAGTTAGACTGCATATCACAGAAATCACCAAAAAGCATACATAAACTTGTGTATATTTTAACAATTGTGTCTGTGCTTTTGCAGACCTTCACAGGTATAGGCACAAAGTATATGTTGTATGGATCAAGAATTGAGTGCAATGCAAATGTCAGCTTTTCAGACTGAATAACGGAAGAGTTGTTGGAAGAATACTTCAGACATTTGAAAACTGTACTGGAACATGCCTTAGGTCTTGCTGCTGGAACACTGGACTCTGAAATAGGACCTGCAAAGGCACCAGACCTTTTTTATGTGTGTCAGTAATGGAACCCAGAAATGAGAGTTAGAAATTTAAACCTAATGTTCAGTTAGCATTCATCTTAGAGGAGGGAATTGCCTAGAGAGGGCCTGGAGAGAAGCATATTTGAAGTAAATCCTAAAACCTGTCCTCTCAAGTCTTGGACATTTTATTCCACAGTATCATGAAGAACTGTCAGGTTACTGACTGTTGGGTAGAGCCAAGTCAGAGACAGTTGTGGATATACCTCAATTCTTGGATCTCATTGTATTGGGAAGTTGGATGTTTCAGCTGTGTCAAAGCTGAGGTGTTTCTGGGCATTTAGAAAAGGAAAATTTAAGCATGGAGGGAAGATTTTTGAAGCTTTGGTTACAGCTGAGAAGGGACTTACGGGACTGCAAGACTGTAGTTTACTACTTGAACTATGATAAAGTTGGCCTGTGTAGGTCTTCTTTTTTATCTGTCTGAAGGGAGACTTCTATAAACTCCAGTAACTTTAAGGTGGTCTAAAATGTCAGCATATGTACATAAAGATGAGCACATGCCTCTTAATTTGAAAGAATATAAAGTTTGGGGAGAGGGAGGGCTGCCCTTTATCACTAATAGCATTAGTGAGTTGTTTATAATTGCAAGAAGCTGTGAAAACCTGTCTAGGTTAAGCTCTCCGATGGAATTAACACTGCTTATCTAAAGTTAGTGTTATCAGTTCTTGTTTCATGTTTCAATGTTGGATTTCATTTGTACTGAGATGAGAATAATTAGATACATATTGGAGCCCAGTCTGATCCTGTTGTTTGCTTTTTAGGATTTTATTTTCCATGGGG
The DNA here is from genome assembly GCA_013399225.1 of Rhipidura dahli. Classification (NCBI taxonomy): domain Eukaryota; kingdom Metazoa; phylum Chordata; class Aves; order Passeriformes; family Rhipiduridae; genus Rhipidura; species Rhipidura dahli. The sequence continues at coordinate 240,836 of VXAC01007788.1, forward strand.
CTACTTTTGTGTTTTATTTTGGAGCATTTCTACTGCAAGCAGCAACTACATCTCTGCATCACCTACCCCGCAAATTCAACTCCACCACACAAGAGAGGATTCTAAGTGGTCGTGAATATAACATAAGCATAGCAGCCTCGGTACGTGTTTCATGTACTTGTATCAGGGGAACAGATGTCTGTAGCAAGCACTTGGAGCCAGCCATTCACCTTGGGAATTTAACAGCACACTGGAATAGAAAGAGGAGCTGTGAGAGAAAGCATTGCCTTTGAGAGCAGCAAATAGTTCCTAACAGGAACATGCCAAAATATTGGTATAAGCTAATGCTAATGTGATAGCTATTCTTCAGTATGGTGTAGAGTTGCTACTCTTCACTATAGTGTTTAAAATATATGATCACTACAGCTTACAATTTTTAGACAAGGTATTTTGTAAAAACAGTTCTGGTTATTAGAAGAAAAAGATAACAACTGAGCCTTTAGCAGAGGATGAGGTATGAAATTCACACCAGTGCTCAAAACTTCAGTTGCTTTTTTTATACCATTTAGATAGTCCTGAACATGCCATGGAGATAAAAAAAAATTTTGACTCGGTCTTTGTGAAGGTCCACATACATACTTACTGCATCAGACCTAAAAGTTGTCTGGCAGAACCCTACTGTCTCATTGCAATTATTAGAGTACTTTTCTTGATAGCCTAAGCTCAGAATGCATTTTTCTCACTGTAGTTGCATCATCACTGAATCAATGTATTTGTTGATGTGGGTGTGCATAGGTGAATCAGAAAATACACCAGGCTTTAGTTTTCATCCTGGCTGGACTCTTCAGGGTCAAGTACGGGTGTGTCAGGTAGGTTTAAGTTAAAGAACTGAAACCACTGCTCTTAATTTTTTGTTCCATCCAGAGACTTGCATACCAGGGAGCTGTATATATGCATTAAGCTGCTAAACCCTCTGTGGTTATCTGTTGTCCTTAAAATTCTGTGCACCATAAATTTTGCACAGTAAGCACTTTCAGTTCATCTTAAGATAAAAACAGATGACTGTAAGGTGTAAGGTTCACACTCTGTCTGCAGGAGCAGCATAGAAAGGAGAAGCCTTTTGCTGTGGCAGGCCAGTCCCTGAAGAGGTGAAGTGGGCATGTCAGTGTCCCAAGGCCAGAGTTCCTCACATCACCCACCTGCCAATAACACACTCGAGTACATCTGATCCCTGGGTGGCCATGTGGCACAAGGACAGAGGTGGTGTCGCAGCTGTGCCTGAAATAAAGGAGGTTCATTATCCTAAGCAAAATATCTCAAATTCTACCCTTAAGTGTACTTCTTCAGTCCTAGTTTAGTATGTTCAGATCCCACTGAATATATGGTCACTTCGGTCATTTTGTCTGTCTGACAACAGAATACTGGGCACTCCAAGAAACCATTCTCCACTTCCATACTATTTTTTTTAAGGGAGAATTTAGTTCTTCAAGCCCCTCAAATCCTTTTCAAGACAGGGGAGGAGAAGACTCTTTTGTAACTTGCCTCAGTAGCTTAATTAAGAGATGCTGGAAAACAGAGAATGAGGTAAATGTAGGCTTTAGTGTCTGCATTTTTTGCAAAAGTGTGTATTTAGGAAGTCAAAACATACAGAATTTTTTTTTTTTAATCTTTTAAGGACTTCATTTCAACAGTCCTGTGAGCTGCATGAGAAAAAGAAGAAAGGTTGCTAACCTTCTGTCTTCTAAAATGACTTTTATATACACACAATTAGAAATACATATATGTTCATTATTTACAGGTGATGGTTCTGTGGTGTAGCATTTATTCAAAATTTTAATTAGTCAAATTAACACTTGTATGTAAAGGAAAGGATGATTGAATTTGTATATTAGAAGAGACAGAATTCATTGTTAGCACTGGACAATATGAGTAATGTTTTTTCAGAAATTCAGTTTCTCATTTCTTCTGTCCAGTGTACTTTACATACTCAACTTTCATTGTGGTACGATTCAAATCTATCCAATTCAGTTCTTAAGCAGGGGCAACTTCCCTGGCATTGCTTAGGAAGTTGTTCTAATGGCTGGATATCTTGTCAGGGAGGCCAGATGTGGAGTTGTTTCTGCAATTAAAAGAGTTCTGCTGTTTAGAGGGGTGTCTTCTTTGATGTTTGCTGGGGTAAAGGCCCTCAGCTGGAAACATCTGAGATTGATGTTTGATCAGTCTAGATAAGAGAACTGAAATACACAGTGTACATACACATGTTTACTTTGTGCCATAACTTATGCACAAATTCTATCTCATATTCTATTTCTGTATGTCTGCTGAAAGTAAGCAAGTGAAAAGTAGTAACATGAGGTATTAGTAAAGTGGGGTTATAACAGAGAACTTCCTGAGAAAACTTCAGAGGGTCCCAAACCTATCTTTACCTTATTAAGCATTTTGGTTGTGGGAAGTACCTTTTGAATCATTTGTCTTCCTATATTCATTTAGAATAGAAAAATATTGTAGAACAATATGTGTGATTCACTTTTTTCTTTTTTATTCTTTTTTTTTTCTCTGCTGCTTTTCTAGATTTTTGCCTTTGCAACAGCTGTTTGTTATGGTTGCAGCACAGCCCTGGCATTGAGGAGATGGAGGCTAAATAACAGTTGAAGAGAGGTTAATGCCCACGTGTTCCACTTCAGATCAAATTAAGTGCTACTTGTCTGTTTTACTGTAATTTAATTCCGAAAAGACTTTTTTTCTTTCTTAAAATCTGTTTTAAATGCAAGTAACCCCTAATCAGGACTTCTCAACAGAAAACAAGTTTCCATCTCTTCCCTAACATTTACTTTGACTGTGTACTCATTGTAGGGTATTAGAGTGTTTAGGATTAAAGAGATATGTCAGCAGACAACAGAACTCCAGTGCTACACCAGAAGAGGAAGAAAATGGAAACTAAGCCAAGATGTTAACTGCACAGGCAGCTAAAAATCTCCCCCCTAGTTAAGTCTTGGGATTAAATGCTTTGCAGCATTACAGTGCACTCCACACAGGTAGAGCCTTGAGGCTCCTGGTAGCGTCATGGGTGTTCTGTGTGTGCTGCCCTTTGCATGATCAGAGCCCAAGCTGACTTTGAAATTCCAACTTAGTATATATATAGATATTTGTTATTAACTTTGATGTACAGAGAAAATATTTTAAAAAACCATCCAGTGAAATCTTTTTATACTCTCTTATATAGCTTTGTCTGGCTAGAGTCACCTGATCCTTAAAGCTTACTGTGTTCCATACTAGATGAGCACTGGGACTGTCAATCAGTAGTTTGTTAGTTTTAGGAATTTAGCTTAATCAGATCTATTTATACTACAAAACAAAACAGTGCATTTGTGTTGTGTGTGTATATACATGGTATGTTTTTGTTTAACAGGAATTTTTGCACTGTTTAGCTTTGTTGGACTACAGCTTTGTTCTTGTTACTTCAAGTGCTGCATTTGTTAGGTATTATGTGAGTCAATATCATTTGAATGGAATGTTACCAAATAGTGAATAATGTCTGACCTCACATCTTGCAGTGTGTTATTTGTTGCATTCTACACCTGCAGTGTTGTAAAGGTGTTTTTATCTGGACAGATGCCTATGCAACCTCTCACTGAAAGCAGTGGAATGCAAAGCAGTCTGCCCACTATGGAGTTTGCTTTTCACACGAATGATGTTTAATTGAGCCTTTCCTGAATATGCTAGTGTATGATGACATGGGATATTAGATATAGAAAATTGATTCAGCAAAACTAAATGATAGCATTGTGCTCTGCTTGCTGACACGTCATTTTGCACATGGTAAAGCTTTTTGTTATTTTGCTAGTAAATAATTTTTGCTTTTGTGAATAGTGCCAAAAAGATAAGCTGGGGCAATAAAGGCTCCCTGTCATTTGTAAAACAACTTGTTCACTACATCTTGCCAGTGCACCTGATTATTCTGCAGAGACCAGCAGTGGTTGCGTAAGGGAGGGACAGGATTTCCTTCATTCCCAGGCCTACTTATTCTCTTTGAGCCAACAAGGGTGTCTCCTGTGGAGGTTACTTTATCAAACTTGTCAGGTACAAGGATCTCTGAGGGGCACCCACCCTCAGCAGTGCCCTGTTGAGCCAGGGCAGGTTCTTGTGGTGACACAGCAGTGAGCAGCACCCTTCTGTCTATGGAACCACTCAGTTGTCCTGAATTACTACAATGGGATGTTGTCATATATCTGCTTCCTGAAGGTTTTTTTCTTCCAAAGATTTTGTACTTTGGCTGGTTATCCCCCCTCCTAATTCTCTAATTGCATTGAAACTTTTTTGTGAACATTTTAGCAAGAGCCATATACTTTTAAAAATACTTCATATTGTATAAAATACATTTACATTGGAGTATATAGATGAAAGTATATAACAAAGACTTATGCTAAGCAGCATTAAAGTTACTTAATATATTTACGGGATTAGTTTGGTTATTAATTTTGTCTTTGGAAATTGTTAAAAAACTACCTTGCAACTCTGACTCGCCTGATGCTAGACATACAAAATTGATGCTAAGACTTCATGGGAAGGCACAGTTGCATTGGGGCTAGTTTCACATATTTTTAACTAGTTTCACAGCTAGCTTGCCATGTGACACTGCATGAATATTGGTAAGAAAAGTCAGTTACAACATTTCAAACAGATGCTGATCTTTGGTTTGGTTTCTCCTGTTTCCTGCAACCTGGCTGTGCATGCCACAGCTGCAGTCTCTGCATGCCACAGCTGCAGTCTCTGCAGCCAGCTGCGATCATGGAGGGCAGATCTTCATGGTTTTCCCTTTTAAATCTACAGAGCATGAATCCCACATATGGAGTCAATTAAAGATCTGTCCAAGCTTAGTTGGTATTTGTATCTAACCTCCAAGTTCAAACCTGAGGTGTAAAACCCCCGACTGGTGGGTGTTATTCAAGGTTCTTAATCTACTAGTGGAAGTCCAGATAGCAGTGTGGTTAGTGCAGCACAGAAACTGTTTGCATAGTGAGGAAAGACTGAACTTTCCCTCTTAAGTATCAAAGACAAACAAAGGACAGAGAAGAGATAAAGGTAAAAACTACAGCAATGAAGAACAACTTTCATAGCTAAAATGGAGTGAAAGAACAGAATTTTTATGTTAGTATGGACAGAGTTTTGCTGTACTTTGAGGAAGATTTATGGATGGTCAAACTAGAACATGCAGTTATGTTCTTTCAAAAAGAAAAGGAAATAACTCAGTAGTTAAATTTGTACTGGGAGCTAAAGAGGTAGGTGTGACTTAGAAATGGTATGTGTATGCTGGATATATGCAAATACTGATATGGGAATAATATGTAATCCTTGTGATAGGTATTCCTGGGAATATGTGCAAGCTGGTTCTAAAAAATCTTTCTTCCTTGTAAGAAAATTCCTCCAACCCTATGACCTGGAAGGACACAAGCTTAGACCTCTGCAAAGAATGGAAGGCATAGTGGGGGACATAGGGAGATAATTTATCTCAATTAATTTAAGGTGAAAGGACCAAGACCACAGATGCCAAATAGTGCTTTCATCAAACATCTCAATTTGATGTGAAGCTGCAGTGCAGCAGTATCTAAGGTACCATGCAGGTGTCCCTGCTCTTAGAATATATTTCATGGTGTTTTGGATAGCACTGTGTGGTAGCTGCTGGTAAATAAGGAGAAGGAGCCTCAAAGGAGACTCTACTTCAAAGGGTGCTGAGATAAGAAACAGTTATTGCAGTTATTCTCTTTCTGAAGAGAAATGAAAGTGCATATATTAGAAAGCTAAAATTTTGTTAGAATTTTGGCAGAAAATAGGCACATCACATGCTTCACAGGAGTCCTGACTCTGCTTCTGCCTTGCTGAATGTCTGGAAATTATCCAAAGTGACACAGGTCCTGCAGGATTATTGATCTGCACAGGGTCAGTCTGTTCAGATTCTCATGATTTCTCTGGCTGTGTACATTGGTTATAATTCCTGACATGAGTAAACTTGTGCTGCTGTAAAATGCTGCCTTAAAACAGAACTGTAAACCACAGCTCTTAAAAGAGAGAGGCAGAACTAGTGACTACACAAACCTGTGCCCTGCATAAAAATAAAAGAAAAACCACTGGATAATCACTAGACCTGTGTCTTCTCTTTTGCTTCCAAACCAGCTGCCAATGATGACTCCTCTTGCACTTGCTCTAACTGTAGTTTTGAATTTGCTTTATAGCTTTAAAGGATTTTGACATTCATAATTTCTCCATCTGCGTTTCAAAAAATAATGCTAAGAGAGCTTAAAACTCTTAAAATTTGTTTGTTCCATTTTTATCTAGACACTGTGAAATTGGTCTCTGAAAAAAAGTGTCGTGATCATTTTATGCTCCTCTTCCAGGCTGCCCAAGTCATACAGAAAGGCTTCCCAGGTTTTTGTCTAAAGATAACAGTGAACCATTAGTTCTCAGACTGAGATGCAAATAGAACATGGCTCTTTTCGAACTTACAAAAAGAAAAAACTTGAAAGTTGAGAGCATGTTGTCTTTCTTTCTTAGCTGTATTTGTACAGTGATCATGACATGGTAGTTTTTGTTGAGACATAAAGAAAATCAGAAAGAAAAAAACAGAAGGAAAAGCAAATCTTATATACTAAAATTAGTAAACAGCAATTGAAAGTATTTAATTTTTTTTTAAGAGGCTCAAGTCAGCATGAGTGTTCTCTTTTCTTCCACTTTCTTTTGATCAATTATGGTGTTTATCTAAGCACCCTTATAACCTGACCAGCTCAGAAATTACTGTATTTATCCTCAAGATACTCCTGTAAAGAAGGTAAGTGCTATTCCTATTTCACAGGTGGAAAACTTGGACACAGAGACACTGAACAACGTCTTGCTTGCCAGAGGCCTCTCACAGGAGATCTGTGGTGGAGCAGGAAAAGGAAACCTGGCTTCTCAAATGAGAGTTTCTTGGTGCCTTGCCCAGGAGCCCCTACTGCTGCCCACCATGGGCTGGAAGGAAGCACTGTAGTGTGGGTTGTATGTGACCTGACCCCACTCCTGTCTCTGTCATGGTGGTATTACTCTGGCAATTAGTTACATGGGGTTAAAATGTAGAATGACTGTTTGTAGAGGATTATGAGTCAAAGGCAGGTCTAACGTGCCAAATTGGCATTCCTAGATCAAACATCACAGTTTCCGGGTGTTCTAACAAATTTTGGTTATCCAATTGTAAATAGACCACATGGAGTTCCTGTTTGAGGTGCTGATCTACCTTCTGCATCTTAAGAGAGTATAAAAGTCCTCAGCCATCTGTAGGTTTCAGATGCTCACTGCTACACAACATGTTTGAGCCCTAAATCCCTGGTGCTAACAAAACACTACGTGCCTTGAGCCTGCCAGGACACAGCACTTTCAGGTCAGAAACCTGAGCTAAGTATTGGCAACTTACCTGTCAGGCTGCCTTTCAGAGGAACACAGTGATCAAACTATGTCTAGGTGTGGTTTTAACATCTTTCTTGCCATGGGATAATTGCAAATGTCGGTAAAGATTCTGGAGATTGTGGACAATATATTCATATACTTACATCCAGGGTTACCGTGCCTGGCTACAGAGAGGCTCTTAAGCAAGGACTGAACCCTATGGATCCATACAGGATTATGGTTGCAGCATTATTAGCAATCTTAAAAGAATGACTGTAGATTTTAATTTCATCCAAACACCTTTTCCTGGTTGTCTCAGCAAGGTGTTGTCTCTGTCATTGGACCAGTGCTGTGACACAAGAAACAGCAGATCAGAACAAACCTGATACAAGCATCATTGAGTAGTTTGGGTTTGGAAGGGACCTTAAAAGTTCTGCACTCCTCCTGCTGCAGAGCTGTGACCTCCCACAGTTGTGTTGCCCTACACAAAGGTGCTAGGATTTCCCAGTGATCTGATTGCCTGCTTGAGCAGTTCTGCTTACAGTGCCCACCAATGACTGGCTTTTAACATCACTTTGTTACAGGTGGTTTGGGTTCCACGAGCTTTACCAAACAAACTAATGAGGCAAAAAGTGTTTTCTTTCCATATAAAATAGAAGTGTGGAAGATTTGCTGACTCATGTTTTGTCCTACACAAGGATACAGCCATTTTTCTTCACGATTATTATTCAAGTGGAAAACATAATTTAGCATAACTTAATAATGTAACTAGTGATATCACAGGTCTTACTCCTCACAAACTGCATGGCCTGGAAGTATTTCTAGACTCCTGGGTCCAGGTGAACACCCCAGCTAGGTTGCCATCTGTATGTAAGACCTAAACCAGCATCTTCCCTTTTCCCTGCCTCTTCCCCATTTTTGGAAAGCAAAAAGAGAGATGCAGCATGATCTACACAGGCTGGACAACTCAAAAAACTATGTGGTGTATTGGAATATGATTCACTCTTCAGTAGCGCTCGCGGGCATAGATGGTCTTGAGGTGGTTCCACCAAGATAAGATACAAAGTTATGGAAATAGGGTTGGAGGCTTACTGGATAGAAAAGGAGCATAGGACTTCAGTACTTGGCTACAGTTGCTTTCTGTATAAAACCTGGCATTGAATCCACCACTTAGCTCCTTAATATACCTGTTTTTCAAACTATAAATACCTTGGCCTGGGATCTAAGGCCCTGGGGAACCTGTAGGGCCAGCTTAGAGCTTTGGGCTGTTGGAATAAGAGGCAAGGTGAATCATCACCAGATACTTTAACCCCAAAATTCAGGAGCAGAGGAGAAGGAGAATTGTTTGCAGGTCCCTTTTCCAAATTGTTACCAGCTCTAAGAGTTGAGAGAAGGGCAGGCTCCATTCCTTGGCTGTAATCACCATGGAGCCAGAATGAGCTGCAGGAAAGAAAGGATGAGGACTTGTACAGAATAATCTGAGTTCTAAGATACACCTGACCTACCTGCTGCAGTGACAGCTGTTCTGGGGCCAAGTCCAAGATCCATCCCCTGACCTAAAATAAAAATTAAATATATCCAATAATGAAATTTTTAAACAATGATTATTCATCTTAGCTGGAGAAAATGTTCTTAGAAAAAGACAGTTACCTCAGAGAGAAATTTAATGATGAAAAGTCTAATTGTTTTTTTAGTTATATAAATGCAACTTCTGAGGTCTAGTTGCTAGCGAGGAATTTCACTGATGGAAGTATGAGCAGAATTTCCCCTCAGCACTAAGTAGACCTGACCTTTGAAACAAATGAAATTACAAATTCCTTGGCCTTGTGTCATTTGCTATTTCTCTTAAGATCCTGCTGCTAGGGTGAGTTGCTGCTGGGATGTGTTGCTGCTGCTCTTAAGGGACAAATAGCCTATGTGACGCTGGCAGACTTAGGAAGTGTGAAGACACCAGGATAAAAATCCAGCACTTGTAGAATCTCATTATTTTGGAGGACCTGACTTACAGCTTGTGAATGATTTAGGGTTGGCAATGTTGGGCAGGGTCTATGAGGTACAATGTCACATAAAGCTCATAAGATGAAAAACTTCTGTGTTAGCACCACGTTACAGAGATCTGTCAGAGTGTGTCTGCTGGCTGAAAGGATAGCAGGAGAAGAGATTCCTTCTGAGTTTACTTCCATCCCATATACTGTAGCTTTTTTGGTAAGAGGAGACCCCCGAAGAGAGGAGGAGAGAGCAGCTGCCGGCAGCCCGTGGGTGACGGGGCCCGGGGCGCTGGGTACCGGCAGATGGAGCCGCAGCGCCGGGAGCCGCTCCCGCCCAGGGACAGCCCTGCCCGCAGCACTGCGGAGCGCCTGCCAACCCTCATCCTGAATGAACAAAGCTTCCAGGACTGCAGTCAGGGCTACTCACTGTAACTTAGGTGATTCATCCGAAAGAACCAGGCTTGCTTTTTCATCTTATTTTATTATAAGGAGACAGCAACAACGTAGCTCTCTGCACGTGACTTTATACTTCTGTTGTTATGGTTGTATTACAGATTTCATATTTATCAAAAACAATCCCAGGACACAAATACAATGCCAAGGCCCTTTTTGTGAAACCAGGAAATATCTAGACACAGTATCCTTCACTCTTCTTCCTGCAGGACACAATTGGCTTTAATGACTTTTATAAAGCATTTGTGGCTGAAATCCATGTAGCTCCATTAGATTAGAAGAAATTGAAACTAGCCCTCAAACCTTAAGGAGGTTTTGGAGGATTTTCTTTTTCCTAGGGAGTTATAAAATTTAAACTGGTCAACTAATATAGAATGACAGCTGAACCAGCTCATACCATGGAGTCACTGTCACTGCATAGTTTGGGGGTGATACTAAGTTCTTCTTGACAGTCAAGTTCTGGGCAAGCCATGAAGACATCACCAAACTGAGTTGGCTCAAAGGTGGCAGATGAACTTCAATATAGATAAATCCAGGGCAGTGCATCTAGGAAAAAATTATCCACATTAGACCTGGAACTGAGAGTTGTAACTTAGAAAAGAGACCTCTGAGCCATTACTGATGGTTCTCTGAAATCACCAGCTCAGTATGCAATGGCAGACAAAATCCAATAAAATGTTGAACCTTGTAAAAAAGTTATTAGGAGCAGGACAGAGGGTGTAATGTTACTGCTACATAAAAACAAACAAAACTCCAAAAAGCCCTTTGGTGCATTCTTGTAAAGGGCAGCAAAAATGGTTGAGGTCTTGAAGCAGCTGTCTTATGAAAACTGAAAATACTGGGACTCTGCTCAGGAGTGAAGGAGACAGTGGAGTGAGGTAATGATGGTTTACCAAATGATGATGAACATGTTGGTTAAACCAAACATGTAACTGTTATCTGCAAGGACTTTGCATGGGATCTAGGGGACACTTGAGGCAACTCCCAAAAGATAGGTTTAAAAGAGATAAAAGAAAGCATTTGCTGATACAGTGAGCAGTGAACCTCTGGCGCTTGCCAGCACAGGAGCTTGTGGAGGCAAACAGTATTAGCATGTTCAAAAAGGGATTAGACAAATTAATGTGTCTTTATGCTAAAAGGATAAGGCAAGAGCATACCCTGTGGTATGCCTAATCCCACAGGCATATGAATGCTGCATATTAGGGGGAAAGGACTGCACATAACAACCAGCCTCTCCTGGTCTTCCTAAACAGCAGCTCTTCTTGCCACCGCTGGAAACAGAGCAGTGGGTGAGGCAGCTCATTGTGTGACCAACAGGCTGTCTCTTACATGCAGCTTGGGACTTCTTCCCCTTGGCAAGGCTCCCCTGTGGGATACAGCCTCACCTGCACATTCAGTCCTTGATCCATCACCAAAATGCTGAGTTCATCCTCAGGCTGAGGCCTGAGGCCAGCTGGCAGTTTAAAATCAAGCCAGCTAAATTAAAATTTTTAGAAAAAGGTGCAATTTGTAAATCCTAGCATAAACAGAGGTTCTTGATTTGCTACAAATGAGTGACAGTGTTGGCTCCTGGTCCTTCACAAGGCAATGGGGAGAACAAGAGGTAAAATCAGGTTCTGCTCTTATACACAGTTTTGGGAGCAGTAAATAGGTACAATACAAGATGCCCGAGTCAGCTGAGGAGGTTCTATCTTACCCTTCAGTACTGCTCCTTGGACTCTCTCCAAAAACATTTTTCAGCAGTGACAAGCTAAAAGCTAATTGTCAAAATAATTATATGTACAAAGTAATTGAAAAAAGATTAATGAAATTTCCACATTATCTCCTAGATATTTCCTGAGCTGTTTTTTTCTCCCAGTTCATTACCTTTTCTTCTACGATTCTGCAAGGGCTGGGCTGCCTGTACACACATGCTCATGCATGCAAACACACACACAGAGACACCAACACATTCACACTTCCTCATCCCACTTGGTTCGGCCATTCCCTCTGCTCCATCTTTTTTTTTTCTTTTAATAGAGTTTCCTCTTTGTCGTTTTTTCAGGCCCTGTATGCCTTGCAGGTGTTTCACCCCCACCTCTTCCCAGACCCTGTGTTGTGTTTTAATCTTTCCTGTTGTCAGGCCTAAGTGACCCATCACTTGTGTTAGACACAAGATGGGGATGTCATCCTCCAAGTGACTTGAGCAGGGCTGTGGGACTTGAGGTAACGGAGGAGTTACACTCGGCTCTGGACATGCCAGTAGTTCTGTGTGCTGACTGAGGGGCTTTGGAGGAGGTCAGGTACCTGCCTTTCCCTTGTAAAACATGCAGCTGCTTGCAGTGCTTATTTTTTCACTATAGGCAAATAGTGAAATCCCAGTTACTCTTTTTGAAAGGATTGAATTGCTTTTGATGGAACCTTTCCCAGACAGTTCAGCAGAAAATAAGCGACCGGCATGGAGAATTGGTTTAAAATTTGTGAAATCATAAGCAATTGAAAAAGCCTTTCAAAGGAAAGTGTTACATTTCTTTAATGATAGGCAATGCTTCCTGCTCTGGACATAGCATCTTTAAAGCCTTCACACCAAAAAGTCCCCTTGACACTGAAGCAACACTGCCTTTTTTTGACAAAATTCCAGCTGTATGTTCATGACTGGAAAATGCTTTTATTGTTATGACAAATTTTCTCAATTACAATCTAAATGTCATTTTTCTGAAGTGAATGAAACTGAGGTTTGCTTTTCAGACTGAGAGAAGTATTTTCCACTTTAAAAATCCCCTTTCACAGATCATGCACCACTTTCCTGGAGGTCTGAAGCTGAGGACCTCTTCTACTGCAGTGGGGCAGTTGTCTTGGCTTGTTCAGCTGTGCCAGCTCACATCAGCTGAGCATCCAACCTGGTCTTTAATAAGGTTTTTCTGAACACTTATCCTTTGTTTCTCTTTACCTAGCAATCACCAGGATGGTGAAGGACAACTGACAATAAGACCAATGGCTCTCTGAGAGAGATTTGAGCATATAGGAAGCAGGTGGACAGGACAAACTTCTGGCACCAGTGCTTCAGAGGTCCACAATAATACACTTCCCTCAAATAGTATTCTTTATTTGAATATGCATTAAAGGGTAGCAAGTAACCACAGGATGCTGAATAACTCTGGGTTATAACTTTCAGCAAAGAGGCTGCACAGCTTCCTGGATTGTCTTTAACAGGAGGCAAGGCGGACCTGGAAAGCTTTCCATTTTCCAGCCTGCTGGCTTTAGCTATAATGTCATGTAAGTCCAAAGGGAGACAAGTGACCTTCTAGCTCATGCTATTGTGCTGGTAACAACATAAACAAAGCCTGTAGCTAGAGGGGGAAGAATTTCACCCAAAACAAGGTCTAAGGAGAAGTCATTTCCTTTGTGCCTTTTCATATAACCCTCCTGTGATGATAGCTCTCCTAAGTCTCTGGTGTTTTCATCCTCCATTCTCCTGAGGGGTTTAAACTCACCTCTCCCACTGTCAAAAGAGATCCTTAAACACCACACTCTCATCAAGGCTGGAATAGCTCATGAATACACACACATGCTGAATTTGTATCACAGTGGATAAAGAGGTGTTATGTTCACGTGGTGACAGCCATCAGTAAATCCAAGTGATAATCATTTTCCCATCATATCCTTGTCATCCACTACCAAATGGCTATAGAATATCTCTGACAGGCTACAGGTTAAAATTTTGATACCTGTAGAAGATGGTCAAATCCTTGGACTGTTAAGTCATTACTAGTACCCATAGCCACTATCAGCCTGGATGGATTTTGCACTCTTCTGGCAGCACAGTGTGCTGACATCTGCCCCCAAATGTAGTGTTGAGCCTGCTTCCAGCAGCAATTTTGGACATCCCCACCCTGATTGCTGCTGCCAGCCTAAGGATGCTGCTGCATGTCCCATCCTGGGCTGCTGGCCCCATGGAGGGTACCTGTCCCAAAGGCAGCTGGCAGCTCTTTCTCTCTCCACAGACGTGGGCAGGATGTACTGAGCAGCAGGTCCAGCAGAAAGGGGAAAAAAGGATTTAAAATATTTCCTATCTTTAACATTTGAAAAATCTAGACCATTCCAGTGTACTCGTGTGTCCCTTGTGGCTCGCTCTACAGCTCAGTCCAGCACTCCCCTTTGATGTTCTGCCCACAGTATAATAAAATTCACCAAAGAATAGAAAAACAGCTCATCTCTGTGAAAGCCACAAGCAAATTAACTGAAAATATGAACTGAAGCTCCACCATGGTTTTTTATAGGAGCAGATTCTTTTATATTAAGTGGATAAAAAAAGGATATGGTAAAATTCAGCCAAACAGAATGATGGTCAACGATGCTAGAATTTGCCTGTGTAGAAAATGTTGTGTTTATAGCAGTTTTGGTAAATTACTACATTTTGGTAAGTGCGGAGAAAAGAAAAGGACTTTTTTCAGAGCTAAGTGTCTTAGTTTTTTTCTCCTCTTCAGACTTCTGGTTTCATCTTGTTCAGTATGAAAGAAAGCAAGCAAAAATATGAAAAATGTGACTTCTGGGAAATAATCAGTTGTGGGAAGAGCAGAACTCAGGTCTGAGAATTGTAATTGGAAAATAATAATTTCTCTAAGATCAAATCCCTAGCGCTCCATAAGTTTAAAAGGGAAATATTCTGTCTAATCTGTCCTGAACGGTGGAAGATTTTTTCCTCTCACTGTATTCATTTCTGTTTGTGACATTCCTGGAAAGGGACCTCTTTTTTAGGTATCTTCTAATTTTGTGGTATGGATTGCGGATTTTGGTGATAGGCCAAACTCTAAAGACTTTCAACACTGAAAGCTTCTAACAAAGAAATTATGTCAGATAAACTCTCTTACCTCATGTGTCACTTGGCCTGAGATTTACTGCTGCTTTTTTCTAGGATGCTGGAAGAAAGCTGTGTTGCCACTTGGTGAGCAGACTGTAGTGCAGCTTTCAAGCAGTCCTTCACAGCTTTTATCCACAGAGGAACAGAAAACTTTGACAAGAAAATGTAGTGAATCAGCTGTAGCAACATGCTACATGAGCTAATTTAAAAATCCCATTGTCTTTTTAAGTCACAAAGGGCCCACTCCAAAATTGGTCAAAATTATGACCACTATTGCCATACATAAATATGGATGGTCAGTGCTTAAACTGGAGTTTCTTAACTGGATTCAGTATGACAAGACAGGTAAGGTGTCCCAGTGCATGGCCAGGAGACACTGGGTGCCCACAGCTAATTTTCCCTTCATTTTAAATGTACCATGTTGTGGAGGCCAGTGGGTCTGTGGTACAAAGTCCACTGGTGGGACAGTCCCTGGTACCCAAGATCCTCCCCAGGTTCGGGTGACCAGAAGAGGCTTCCCCCAGGATGCTCTGTTCTGTTCTGTTCACGTACCCCAGTTCTGCTCCCCCGGTTTGCCCGTTGGCCTCCTCACCCCTTGTTACCTTAAATGCCCCAGCCCCAGAAGGTTCTCCCCTCCCTGTTCCCCACTGGCCCTTGCCCCTCGCCGCTCCTTCTGAGTTCCCCACTGGCTCCCATTCCCTGGTCCCGCCTGTGCACCACCCCCGTGCCCTCGGAGCATTGGGCTCTGATGCTCGCCCTGCTCCCACATATAACCCTGGACCCTCCTGTGTTCTTTGTCGCCATCCCTGGACCCCTTCACTTGTGTGGCTGTAATAAACTCCTCCCATGGAACCCCATACAAAGACCCTTCCCAGCTCTTTGCCATCGACCCATTTTAAGGAGCTCTCCAGGGTGTGTGAGTGTGTGCTGGTCCTGCCAGGCTTTGCTTTGGAGATGCTTTTAGGAAGATGTGGCACCTCGCCATGTGGCACTGCCAGCCACTGTGACACCATATGACAAAATACACTGGAAAGGGGTGTAAGAGATGAGGAAGCACCTGTCAAATGTTTAAAAGGCAATACCTGCTACCTGTGCTTCCCTTTCTATTCCTAATTTGAACAGTCCTGTGCAGTATTTCAGTTTAAGCTCAAGGGTTGTTCCCACAGCATTGGGTGCTGCAATCACCACAGTGCTTCCCCCCCATCACCCCATGCTTACAGGCAAGGACTGTACATAGATTGCTCTGTACAGGGCACTGGTCCCTTCACCCACACCCAGCAATGATGCTGAGGTGCAGCTTAGTAGGAAATACCCTATTTTGCTCTTCCTTTTGGCACCTGGTCTAGCTTCTGAATTTCATGCGGTTTTGTGCTCCACTGGAAGACCTGGAGCAGAGACCAGTGCTAAATGAGGCAAATGATTCCCTCAAGCTGCTGCAGAACTCACCGTCAGAGAATTACATCACCATGTGGGACAATCTGTGGGATGTGCATGCAGAGAGCCATTATTGGGAACAATTCTTCCAAGGCAAACAAGACCACAGAAGCTGCCTGCAGTGAGTTGTAAGACTTGCTATGAGAAGTCCTGGACTATTAAGGAAGGCACAAGATATTTATTTGACCTTACTGCATTAGTAAAGACATACTGTTCTACACACTGAGCTCACACCTGCCTTTTGCTCTGCAGAAGAACTCTGTTGTTTCACTAGGAGTCAGACCATGAAGTCCCAAAAAACTGTCTTGGAGGATGTCTTCATGTTCCCTGACAGCTTCAGGACCCCATGGGGATGAGAAGAAACTCTCTCCATAGAATGCTGTGCTCTAGCCCCTGAAACCTTATTGCTCTTTTGCAGACCCCAGCACCAATCCTTTTGTGATTTTTATTTGAGCAAAATTCCCATTCTACAGTCAGCCTTTAGATGTTTCAGGGGAAAATTTTCATTATTAGGGACAGAAATCAGGCATGCAAATTGTTAATACATTCTGGCTTTTCCAAAGCATCTCCTCATCTAGCTTAATCAGAAGCCATGAGAAGGAAAGAGGAATAGAAAAATATATTTCTACACAGAGTTTCTTAATGATTTTTCTGCTCTAAGGCTCAGCACTTAGGTGCCAGTTTTGGTAGGGGTAGAGTTAATTTTCCTCACAGTGGCTGCTATGGGGCTGTGGTTTGGATTTGTGCTGAACACTGGCTTGATAATGCAGAGATATTTTTGATATTGCTGAGCAGTGCTTATACAGAGCCAAGGCATTTTGTGCTACTCACCCCACCAGAGAGGAGGCTGGGGGTGCACAAGCACAGCTGGGAGGGGACAAAGCTGAGACAGCTGATCCCAACTGACCCAAGGGATATTCCATACTTTATGGCATTATGCTAAGCATATAAATCTGAGGGAAGAAGAAGGAAGGGGGGATATTCAGAGTGGTGGCATTTGTCTTCTCAAGTTCCTGTTACATGTGATGGAGACCTGCTTCCTTGGGGATGGCTGAACACCTGCCTGCCCACGGGAAGGGGTGGATGAATTCCTTCTATTGCTTTGCTTGTACATGGTTTTTGCTTTCCCTATTATATTATATTTATGTCAACTCCCAAGTTTCCTGGTTTTTACTCTTCCAGTGCTCCCCAAGTCCTGCTGGTGGGGGAGTGAGTGAGCACCTGCCTGGGGCCTGGCTGCTGCTTGGGGTTAAACCACAACATTTTATATGATGCACACCCATGCAAAATCACATTGGTGTGGAATACTAAAAAGACATTTTTGATTATGAATTTGACTCTGGGATCCTCCAAGGCACTGAGAGTCCCAGAATGAAAAGCAGAACTGGGATGCCAATGGAAAAGGCTCCAGGAGTGGCATCTCAGGAAGGCTGCAGGCACGCCTTTGTGAGGAGTCTTCTGATGAAGAGCCAAGCACAAGTTGGCTTGGCCAGCAGGTATGAAATTTCACCACAGAAATGTATACAGGCATAAACTGCAAGCCTCTGGCAAGTAATTTCTGTACAATTTCTTTGCCAAGTGCTCATGCTGGGGCTTACACCAACAGATCTGCACACAAGTCAGAACAAAACCAACTCCCAGTTCCAGCGTTATTCCATCTGCATTTGGCTTTTGCTGAAATCACCTTGTATTTCATGGCTCCTTAGTTCAGCTGACAGGACTAAGACTTATAGAAGCCATATGCTCCCACACCAGACCAGTTTTACACAAAATGAGCCCATTCTGCAGAGCAGCAGTGACTCTCCCAATACATCATGGGTAGGTGGGTGTTCCCTTGCTGGCTGAGTCTGACCTGGACCTGGACCAGGGCCAGGATTTGCTATTTGGTCAAGAGCAATATTCCAGAGGGACGGTGAGAGAGGTGCCAGATTTGTTATACCTGGATAGTGTGGCAGAGAAGCCACACCAAGTGGCTTCCAAGACAAGTGACATCAGAACAGAGTATCCAATAACCTCAGAGGAAGTCCCTGGCATTGCTAATGCCTTTAGAGGATACTGTGAAGAAAACCATCCAGGAAAATAGGTCTATGACAAGAGGCTATAATTTACAGTTTATTTTTCAGTAAGGTTTCATCCTCCATCTTCTTCATATTCCTAAGCAGTTTACACTTTTTTTTTAATCTGAGTGCTTAGCCAATATTTGAATCCATCAAGGGTCATTTTTCTTAGAATGAGAAACAGTCAATAAGATTCAAGTATGCACTCAGAAAAAAAAAAACAAACTGTATTTATTTAAAATAGGGGTTTTTTTTTTAATAAAATCTTCTTTTCACTAAACTCACAACTGAAATAAACAACAGCCAACTACCCCCCATCAAAATCTGGCCTCCAGCAAGCTCTTGGCTCAGAAGCCTGCAGCTCTTCCTCCAATTCTTTCCTTTACCTTCAGTGTTGCAGTGACTGGCTGCCAGTCTCCAACACACCAGTTCCATTTCTAGTGCCTCAAAAATGCAACATCATCACAGTAAGTTCCTCTCTGCAGAGTCCAGGGACTGATGGATGCACCTTTGGGTGCAGATGGTAATGGAAATTGCCCACCACTAAGTGCTACCTTGGAGTGCTTTGCAACTTCCATTAATTTCAACTTTGTAATCCTTCTTTGAGTATTTTTGAAGGGGTCTTTCTCTTATTTTTTCCAAGTCTACACCATTGAGGGATTTTCCTCCCTTTTTTTCTTGAAGTTCAGATTGTATCACCGATGATAATATCTCCTTCTCCTGATGTTTGGTCAGACTTTTTTTCAGGTATAAGCATTTAATCCCTTGCAGTAACTATAAAGCACTCAGAGGCTTTGTGTTAGATGTCCAATGAAGAAGTAAAATGTACCAAAGAAAATCACTGAATGACATTTTCTATATTGCTGACATCCAGTGAGTTAGGACAACAGAAACGTTTAATCTGTTTCTTTAATCATGTAGAGTCTGATCCTGTTCTCCCCAGGGAATACAGTGATTTTTCCACTGGCTTTCATAGGCCTGGAGCACATACACAGTGTACCCAGTGTATCCCCACCACATCAATAACTCATGGAATGATCTCCTGATGTTTAAAGAGGATATGGTACATTCTATGTGTGTGTATATACATACATACATATATATATATATATATATACACACACATATATAAAGGAGCATTATTTTATTGCCATGGCTAGGCATAAAAGAAATAATTAGGAAGTTTTACCTTGTACCTTGTGCCTACTCTAATACTGAAGTGTACAGCATAATCCAAATCTGGAGGAACGACAGGAAGCCATTATTAGCTTTTCTATGAAAATGGTATTTTTATTAAAAGCAGAAGGTGAGCTGAAGGCACCAATCCTCTTTAAAATAACTTGGGGTTTAGCATCCATAATGGAAATATATAGAGTGGGGCTGGGATTTGTCTAACACCTCTCCCATCTTTTTTGACTGTCCATAAATAAGTAGTTTAAGGCCAATGAATATAATAAAAGAATGATCTTAATATTTTGCTCTCAAATAGTTTCCATTTCACAGGAAGTTCAAATTTCCTTCAGTAAATGGTTTATACTTTTCCAAGCACACTTGCATTTTAGTAAAATCTATTATATATGCATTAAGGCTTAGTTTATTTATTGGGGAAGAACAGGAACACCACAGAAAAATCAAGACTATGATATTTTTAAGGCTACATTTCTTTGAAATACTTAGCAACTCCCCTTGCCATTTTTGAGTAGGGTGTGTGCATCACTCTTTTCAGTTGTGGAGATAATGCTAATTTCCCTGAACAACAGCTTGACACAGGTTTAAACTACCTGAAATGCAAATCTAAGATCAGAAGTGATGACAACTCTTTACAACCAGAGTTTCCTACTGCTTTCCATGGAGCTCTGGAAGGGGTAACAAGTCCCTGTGTAAGGATCAGACCCTTGGACTGCAACCTCTCAACTCCTCCAGGCAGGGGGACTTTACGAGCTGGTGTCCTGAATATTGGAAGTTTGGCACATTTTTCTCTCTTTGATAATCAAAACCTCAAAAATTGAAAAATATGGTGGGAAAAATAGGACATGTCAACTGCTTCTAATGAATCTGGTTTACTATCTGTACAGAAAAACATGGTTTTTAAAACCACATAGTTATTTTTCTGAGAACAAATTTTCTCAACAAAGTAAACACCTCCTACTTTACAAGGAGTACAAACCTCTGTTCATTGCACATACAATATATTCTGCTAAAATACTGAAGAAGGTAAAACTCTAAGCATTCCTGCAGGAGTTAACTCTAAAATATTAAAGCACTGGAATCGACCATGTTCATTTTATTGAAATTTCTCCAGTATCTATAATGAGTCCTTTATTACTCATTTATATCAAACACTTGCTGGCTTTGTGATTCCAGCTTTAGGAAAATCTTCCACTTGCTCTTGTATTTTTTTCCTTTCTAGTCTAGAGGAAGGTTTGCTAAGAGTCCTTTCTTGCCTACTTTTATATTCATTCTCTATGTATCAAAAATATTTAACACTTTATCCTGGATCCTGGTTAAGCACTCAGCACACAAACTCCAAACTGTAAGCCAGGTGCCTGATGAGGCTGGAAGAAGAAATAAGCTGTGGTGGAGGCATTGCCAGCTGTCCCTGGGGTCCTGCCCTGGAGGAAGGATCTGCTGAATGGTCAGAGCTGGCTAAAAGCCACTGGGAGAGCTGCCTACAAGAAAGTGCTTACATTCAGGTATTGCACAGATTCTGACCATAGACTTGTGGAGGAGACAGGAAAATGGAAGTAGTTATTAGAAGGGCTTTAAAAATGTCACAGGTGTAATATTCATTTTATATCTATATCTATCTATAGCTGTAGCTGTATAAAACCTCAGGTCTGCAGAAGCCTAATGCCAACATCTTAAACAAGCAAATTTCTAGTAACAACCATTTGCTTTTACCCAGGATGTCTGGGAGACTGGAGAGTCTGTTCAGCCTTCCACATCACCTGAAAGCTCTCTCACTTCTGCTCCCAAACTGGGAGGTGATCTTACCTGCACAAAGCACATCACTTTATGTTTTCTTCCTGGAAAACAGACCGCAGATAGGGGCAAAGCAAGCCATGCTTGGCTTGCACCCCCTAAACCTAGGGAAGATGAGATTCTGGGGCAAAAGGAGGAGTTTTCTGGCATCCACGTCTGTGAATTTTCTTTAAAATTCCTCCCATTTCTTGTGACCTGCTCTAGGCCAAGAATAAGAAAGAAATAAATGTGCTCCTTGGGAGCATTTCAGTAATACCTGGCGATAAGTTGTCTCTGGCAGAGATTATTTCAGCAGGATCCAGAGAGGATTTAAAATCCAAACAGAGACAGGAAAGCTGCCCAGCACTCCATTTGAATTGGTGGTAGAATTAAATCAAGTGACACAGCAGCACATGAGAACTCTCACCAAATATCTCTAAGATGGCATTTTAACATAGGATTATTTAATGACTGCTCCTTTTGAGAGTCTGCAGGGACATAAGAGAGCATAAATTACACAGACACTTGCCTGTACTGTGTCTCCAATTTCTAGTAGTACACAATGAATGAGAGAGCAGGGGAGGTACAACCAGTCCTCTCAGTCCTCTCAGCTCCTGGTTTGATGATAAAAGATCTGTGACAGTAGGTGTCTCAATCCTGTTTTCAGGGTTTGGGCCATGAAGGAAAGTGAGCACAACAGCTCAATAAGCTTGATCTGTACCCATAAGAGCTTGAGGAAATGGGTCGTCTTGTGGGATCCTCAGGGAAAGTGAAGTTGTGGGCCATCTCATAGCCTGCCTTAAGATAGAATCTGGCTTTGCAGAGTTTTCTGTCTTCATCTTTGCAGAATCTGCCTCCTGTTTTTGTGTCTGGCCTGTGAACACACTAGGTAATGTGTTTTGCGATTCCATCCTGTGGGCAGTGGAAAGCAGATGTAGGTGTGGTTGTGCATGGGGATTTCTGCAGGTACAGCTGAAGTCATGCTCTCCCCCCTGCCGTGACCTCAGCACTGGGAGAACTCCTCCCAGCTGCAGCTCGTCTAATTGGAGGCATGAAAAACTTGAGTCTGTAATTAAGAAAGCACTGAAAGCACAGGTCTCGAGGCTGGATGCTTATCAGCTGTATGTCAGACTCCCTCTACCAGCAGAATCATGTTGAGAATCTATTTGTAGATCTTGATTTATGAAGACTAATAAGACAGACAAATTATGTCAACTTATGGCAAAACCCATGTATTTTTCTTACAGTTCAGATTCCAAAATGCTATTTTCTTTCTCATAGGGCTATTTTTAATGGCAGAGCCTATGTGTACCCTACCCAGCCCTGTAAGGAATGCCAGGACAGCTAAAAAGCACTGCAATTATGTGGCCCACCAGAAGTCAAACAAAAAAATATGTGGTGCTCACCAATATTTATCAGCCATTTTTAAACCTGAGCAGAGCCAGGGGATCACAATGGTTTCTCTTCTATCTTAGCACTTTGGGCAGAAATCCTTGTTTTCTATTCAGTCCGTGTCTTCATATCTGATGTGATAACAAAACTCAATGTTAGCTTGGAGATCCTGGTGTCATCTTCTAGTAAACCAAATTCTGCTAAACCTCTACAAATATCAGACACCATGTATCTTGTCAGTCTACGTTCTCACTGTTTCTTCTACTGTTTCCTTAAATATGAAGCATTTAAGGTTGTGAGTAGCCCCAGACCCATTGGTTACATCTATTCTCTTGTGAAAAAGAAGTTGGAAGGCTAGGCTTTAGGCCAAATTCAACACCCATCCCATTGCCTTCAGGAGTATTTCAGAGTTCTTTCTGAGATAATTCATTGGATTTGTTGGAGAGTCCCATGCTGTTTGCTCTGGTTCAGCCTTTGGTGCACTCTTCCTCTATGCATTTCCCCCTGCAGTGGCACCACATGGCTGACAGCAGACAGAAGAGTCACCTATGGAAGAGAACAAGTGGGGAAATCTTTCTTAAGAAAACTCCCTGACCCACAATGCTATATTATATAGATTGCTGAAGCCTCTATTCAGGTTTTCTATTTCTCATTAATCCAGACTAAATCAAAAGGAGTGTAAATAGATTAAAATGTAAACATGTGTATCTATACATATACATAAATATGTAAGAATTTGTAGCTCCTGGAAGCACAGGCTTGTTTCAAGACAGGATAGCTTAGCTGTAATGTTAACACAGGCATGAGAGGAATTATTCCAAAATAACCTTCATCTGACATTTTGGACCTAGGTAGATGTTACCAGAAAATGCATTTATAGCAGACAGTGGGAAGGGGAAGAACTCTAAACTCTGTAATGTCTGTTAATTCAAAATCCCAGAACACACTCCAAAAGTAAAGAAACAAGACTGATGATGGCACCTGTGCATTTATTATTTTATTTGAATATGTACATTTATTTTCTTTTTCAAAGTAGTAATTTTGCTAAATTCATCTGTTTCTGCTATCACATTCCTCTACAAAGGTACACATTGCTTCTGCAAATGGGTCACTCTTGGGATCTCCATCCTCAGAAGGAAGAAAGAGTTCTGCATTACACCGGCCACCACAAAGTAGAGCCAATGCTGGGTTGTGCTACTTGGAGAAGTTTAAGACATAAGGACTGCACCTGTATGCCAAACACAGACTAACAAATGCCCAGGGCAAAGACAGGAGCAAAGGGGGGTCAGATAGGGCTGTGACTGACTACAAGAACCTTGGACCTGGTTATCCACTGGCAGAATAAGGGTTCAGTAATTGCAAAAGCACTGGTTTGGAAAGATTTAAGCACTGGTTTGGAAAGATTTAGCTACTGGTTGCACATGGCTGTTCAGTGACAAGGCTTGAGAGCTAAGAGAGTTTTGGAGAAAACAAAAAGCTTTTTAAGCTATGATCCAGTGTTTTTGTATTTTGGTGAGCAACATTTCTTCCCAAATCCTGGAATTAATTGCTACATAAATATACATTCCTAATGTCAGGGTCTTAGAAATACTACAGTGAAATCTGCTTGCCTGGAGCCTTAAAACTCTCTATTTGAAAAGCTGCACTTTACAGGCCAAAACTTGAAGATTTTTTGTGATCATATTAATCTATCATGTGTATCACACTGCAAATTTAAGCATGAATCTGTCTCTGAAAGACTGAGTGAATTCTTGTAATATTTCTTCATATTGTCATAGTTTTCCATATTCTTGCTTCCCCTTCTGCCTAAAGTGTTGGCCAACAAACTGTGTATACAAAGAAATACAGTGAAAACCTCCAAAAACATGTTACCTCCAGGTTTCTAACAGTTTTAATGCTTAAACTTCTCTGTATAATTCAAATTTCAATACAAGATTTATTCCACTTTCTTTCTCACTTGGATTTTTGATATCTGATCCTACTGAAGTGACTTTGAAAGATACCACATTGACATTTTTGACTCATTGGCATAGTAGAAGAAAGAGGAATGAAAGCCTATTGTTTTGTGTAGGAGGAAGTAAAAATACTAAAGTTTTTTTTTAACATACATGTTGCAGAAAATAGCTAGAGGGGGATAGACACAATTAATCAGTGCTTGATTTAAATTGCTGCATATTAATTTTCTATGTGAACCAGTACATGCTTATTCCTGTAGTATGCAGACTGTGTGCTTATCACCAAATGCTTCAGAAATATGTGGGTGTAGTCAACATCTGTGATTGCTTTCCTGAATGTTCTGGGCTGTTGCAATCTTCTCAAAATAGAGGCAAAGGGAAACACCTTTCACTGTCCCTTTAAGGCAAAAAATGCACATTTATAATAAATTCAATTTGTGCCTGTCTCATATTTTCCATTTTTAAAATCCTAAATAAATATTTTATTCCTAACAGAGCTTCCTTGAAGAAAGAAAGTAGATAGCTTTATCTCCACTGCACAAATGGGAAGACTGGGGCAGAAATATAACTCACTACAAAATATACCTCTAATTCAGAAGTCAGAAATCTGTATCACTTAATTCTGAATACTCAGCAGAGTGGTCAAAATGGACCAGTATACTTCAGGAATGCCAAAATGACTCATCACAGAGATATATCTGTATTTTTCATACACAGAAAATAGAATGGAATGAAAGTACATCAGGGCTTATTACCAACATGTACTCACATTTCTGAACATTAAATATATTATATGCTGCTTCTGAAGTCCCTATCAACTCTGGTTTATACAGTCAGTACCCATTTCTGATTAAATCATCCTGCAGTCCATTTTTATTTATGATTTGACATAGAAATAGTCTTTGATCCATTTGTGAGCTACCTTTGGATCACTATTACAGCTAGTTTGGCCTAGATGATACATTTTCCACTAAAGAACAAAGCCGTAGAACAAGGTCATGCCCAGCCTTGGGCTACTCCTTATTTCTCACTTCTTAGAAAATTATTGACATTGATACAGAAGCAAGGGGTGGGTTATTGTTCCCTCAATTCCCCTATACAATACTGCTCAATATTATTTGAGATGTGGACTTCTAAGAAACAAGGAGTTGACTGTGTAGGAGAGGTGAGTCTCTTCTGCCCCTTCCCTCTGTGTGGTTTCTGCATCTCTGGCTGGTACCTCTGACCAGGGCACCTCTCTGAACTGGGTATGCTGAATAGTTTATGGGTCAGGAGAGAGCTGCCTGTTCCAGGTGCTGTACAGCTGATTTCAAACAGAGGACATGCACAGGTGCCAGCAGCCAGCAGTACAGTTCTTTTAAGTACTGGGAAGGATTTGTGAACCCATAAATTCATAAAGGCCAGGAGGGAGAGATACCATCTCTGTCTAACCCAGTCTCCTCTATGGTACAAGTGAAGTTAATCCTTTTTCCCCACTATCTTCATTTGGCCAAGATCCACCATCCCCAGAGGACTCCACAAACATCTAACAGCAAGAGGTGTCCCTGGGCCTCCATGAGTCTTGCTGCTCCACTCAGGAATGAGCTGGAGCTGGGACTTTGCTTGGGTCTTAGGGCAAACTGGAGATACTGTCCCTGCAGTCCCTGGAGGTTTCCTGAGTCTGTCCTCAGCCAGATTCAGGAAACCACAATGGTTACACACCCATGAGCCACACATTGCTAAAATCCTGCTGGCAACCTCTGGCTAGCACTGGCTTTGAAAGAGGTGGTGCAGGTCTGGCCTCAAATTCTCATCTCATCTTATTGTCTCCTGGCCTCCTTCACCTTCCTTTACTCTCCTCCATTCCCCTACTGGCTTCACTGCAGTGGACTGTGCAAACAAATAATTGATCATTTACTTCTTGCCACACAAGTATTTTTCCTTAGAAATTGAACTGATACACAGTGTGGGAAGAGAGAGTAATGTCCTATTAAAATTCCTGGGTGAAGTTTGGTAAGAGTCAAATATACTGAGATACATCACATTTCCCCCAGGAAAGAGGAAAAAAAAACCCAAAGATTTTGAAGTCTGATACTACAGAGTGGGATTTTGAAATCCTGTCACCTTCATTTCAAGCAGTTAGACCTACTGTTTGAAGGTAAACTTCATGGTGAACATCCTTAAATTAATTTGGATATCAGTTTAGACATATGGCTACACACACCTATTTTTAAGGACAAGGATATTGATCTTGGCAAGGCAATAAATTCCAGTAATATCTCTCTGTAGAATAAAGCCAAGACAATTCAAACATGATTCTTTTTGTCTTTGCAACATTTTGCCAAAACTATGATATTGTTGGACAAATAATTCTGATTTATATTCAACAAGAGTAGTAAAAAGATTTTATAGAGGAGACAGCCAGAGTGACATTTTCCCATAAATCACAATGATTTTTACTGCCACATGATCCCACAGTTCAACTTCAAATACAACTGTGCTGTAAACTGCATGGATGAAGCTGCATTCCTTCTGAATGAGAATCATGTTTCCCTTTCTCAGTGAGTGACTCCACATTCCTATCAGTGTCTAGCAGATAGTAACAATATCCAAACAAAAGCAGGTTTTAGAGCTGGTAGAGCAGTGATGGGAAAACATGTTTAAAATGGTGTCACTCTATTGCATATCGTTCTTCTAAAATAATAATTAAAAAAGGAGATAAGCAAGGGGCATACCAGATAGTAAGTAAGTTCTTCTGTCGTGTTTCTGTTTGTTCTCTTCGGGGATAAATTTTCCTGCTGATAGAATATGGAAGACTGTAACTAGAACCAGAGCAGTATTTAACTACTGCCCTGGAACATAGTACTCCTGATCTTTTATATAACCCTCAAGGCACTTAATCAGATAAAAGGAATTGGGAAATACCTATAGTCACTTCTTAACCTAACAAAGGAAAATCCATCAAGGACTGTTGAAATTAAAATAACACTAACCTCTTCTATACTGTTAGGCATGTATCCCCAAGGAAGGCTTACATTTCTGTTCCACAGTTCTTTCATTTTCTCACTTGAGAACTGTACTCACCAAAGCCAGGTGCATGAAGCAGGGTCAAGGGTGCAGTGGTCTGATCTGACTCTGGATTAGATTTAGGCAAAGGTCCATCTCCTAGGCTCAGGATATGATCTTACTGTTTCAATGCCTCACTGAGCTGGGATTAACATGCAGCCAAAACAGAACCTGAAAATTATTTTATTGCAGACTATAACATACCCTTTATTTCCTAACTCTAGACATCATCTCAGCTCAGGTGGCAAGGATTCCTGCTCTTAAATTATATCTTTCTCAGGACTTCAATTCACTTGTGTGGCCTTATGTTCAACCTGGCCATGACTCTGTTCTGTGCCAGGATGAGGGCTGGGTAGATGTCCTCACAGCTACCTCACTTCTAGGATGTGAAACCAAAGTGCCCACTCTCCCCCTCCACACCAGGAGTCCAGGGCCACAGGAAGGGCAGCCTCACTCCAGAGCTGCAGGCAAACACAGTTGTGTCACTCTTGCTTCTTTCCTTCCAACCACAGCTCTGGGGACAGCTGGGTTCGTAGATCATTTGCTAAGTGATATGGTCAGTGAAAATGTGAATATAAAAGACCCACATATAAGAAAGCATAGAATAAACATATTTTCTAGTGAGAATACAAAAGCCACTTACATGGTTGGTGGTGCATGGATCATGATTATTCATAATTTAAATCCAGGGGATGGCAGTCCTGAATCTCCTCTTTGCAGCAACACTCTTCATCCCAGCCTCTCTCCAGTGCAGTGGCAGATAAAAATGGGAATTGTGTGGGAGTGCAAGCTCAGCATCCTCCGAAAACCTCTGTGTGAATGGAAGAAAGTTCAGATTTAAATCTCTAGTCATAGACAATTTTGGGGTGGGGAGGAAATGCACTTATACCTGTATGCTAATAAAAATACATTATTACAGCTGTAAACTGCTGGCATATGCAGAAAATTGTTCTTTCACAGCTCTTTAAAAGAAAGAGCCACTTTTCCTTTCTCATGCCATAATTATCATTACTAAATATAAGCAGGGATAAAACGCTTTTTATGATTTGCACCTCAGTACAATGTAATATTCCCCTTTCTGTTTTAAAAGAATTTCTTTTGTACTTCTATGACTATAAATGCATCCAAATCAGGAGAATCTTGCAGGTTAAGCTACTCTTGTGTGGGCCAAGAAAAGAAACCTCTTTACCATAGAGCTATGGACAGTGGGCTTGCAGCATGGCCAGGTGGAAAAAGTGCAGCTGCCTCAGTCAGCTCGGGGGGCATGCACCAAGCTTTCCATGCAGCCCTGATATTTCTGGTGTGCTTCACAAATACAGCAAGTTACAAATTATTAATGACAGTGGCCATAGGGGAATGTGAAAAGGTTCAGGGTCAGCTTGCCAAAGAGTGGTCACCTTTCAGCCCTCAGAGCAGCACCACACTGTTCTCAGTCAGCTTTCCTCCCTTATTTGGGAAATAAGATCAATAGAAAATAATGGTCCTCTGCAGCTTAAAAAGACAACAACAAAATCAGTGGACTAGACTGTATTGCCTTTACCTCCACTTACCAAAGACAACATTCTTTGATCCTTCAGATCCCTGATCTGAGCCCTCAGATCATCTGGATCAGCAAAGCAGCATTGTTTGGCCATTGCTGTATTTGCCATTCTCAAGGTTAGTTGATGCAGAGCAAGACTTACATTTGGATCAGCAAACAGAGGTGCAGGTTAAAGGAAAGAAAAATGAAAATGCACATTTGCAGTACCACTGGTAGACAGCAATCTGAACTGATTTTATCATGCAAGTCTGAAGGGTGAGAAACAGTGTGAGTCTAAGAACTGGAAAAGAAACATCAGTAGGGAATAAGAGGAAACCATTTGACCAAGAATCAAGACCTGTGGTATTCCAGCTGGGACCTGATTTGCTTTATGAAAGTTTCAGATTATCGCCTCATGAGCTGCTCTTCTGCAGTGGGGAAGATGGAGACAGGAATAATTTTGTGAGCTTGAGATGTATTGGATATTTTGGCACCCCCAACACAAGAGATTGGCACACTGGAGTGAGTGTAGCTGAGAGACACTGAGATGGTAAGTGTGGCAGCATGTCCTTGCAGAGGGGCTGGGGGAGCTGGGCTGGCTCAGTCTGGAGAAGGGAAGGCTCTGGGGGAGTAACAGCAGCCCCCAGCCAGTGCCCAAGAGGAGCCTGTGAAGGACACAGGGCTCTTCACTGCTGTGCCTGGTGGGTCGATGAGAGACTCTGGGCATAAGCTGAAGGAGGAGAGGTTCAGACCTCTGGAATTTTCCCCCTGAGGGCAGTCAGGCACTGGAGCAGATGAGCCGGAGGCTCTGTGACTCCATCCTGGGGCGGGGGAGTTAACCCCAGCTGGGCTTGCTCAAAGCCTTCAGCAATCTGGTATGACCCCAGAGCAATCTGGTCTGACCCTCCTGCTTTGAGCAGGAGGTTGGCACAGAGACATCCTAATTCCCTTCCAACATGAGTTTTCCTCTGATCCAGTGATTTATTATATTTTTCCCAAACTGTACATATAAGAAAGCAGATAATAGTTTTGCCTAATATTTTAAACTTTATCTCATCCACTGTGTCCAGCAAATTCCATCCTCTGACTGCTGAAATTTGCTGATAAGTGTGTCATTTATTATGGTGATTTTTATTATTTGGCACCACTTTCACAAAAAATATTCAGATGTCATTTTATATCAAAGCAGGCAATCATACACAGTTGTTTCAAATGGAAACCACAGGTCATGGTGAACTGGCCAATTCTCTGATTTTTGTGAATGAGAAATGAAGATTTAAATAGTCACCACCAAGAATTTAATCTCCACATTCAATTAATCAGCACTTCTGTTTTTCTGTTTAATTGAGTATAGCTTACTTGTCTGTCTTAAAGAATCGAACTTTTTAAAGACTAGTGGACAATTTATGACTAGAAATATGGGCAAGCACACTGATGCCAAGAAATGCTCCCAAAGTATTAAGCTGTTTTGAATATATTTCAATACAATTGAAACTGCTGTTTTCAAGTCCCTGAAACAGCAAAACCAGAAATATTTGGAAGCTGCTTTGACATTCTTGAACATACCATTAAGCAACAATAAAAGAGGTTGTCATAGCTGCTGTGTCATAATGGAATGAGTTTGTCTCTCTTCAAACTGGTAGTGGCATTTTGCTAGTCAGAACATCAGGAAAAAATGTTAAAACCAGAGCCAGGGGAAAAAAAGGGTTCACAAGACAGTATAAATCACTACTGTTTTATATTCATTCAAGACTTACTCATTTTTTCTTTCAATCTTCTAATCCTTCTTTGAAATAAAAAGCAGGCATGTCAAGTCTAAACCAACCAAGATTAGTCACACACATAAAAGAAAATATCTGTAGTTATTATTTCTAAGTCTTGTACATCTTGTCAAGAGAAAGTTGGTAAAGCAAAGTTTGGTTTCAGTACTTTGCAAGTGAGTTTGCATCTTGTGCATTACCTGCTGCTGTTTCCAGGCCCCACCAGAAGCATCTCACATGCACTGGCCTTAACTGCATGTACCTTGTGTCCTACTCCCTTTACAGATTAAGCGTATACAGATATTAAATACTCAGAACTAAAATATAAACATACAGCAGGGAGTGAATTTGATTAAATTATTGATGTAATGTTGTTTAGCACTGAGTTTTTCATTAGAATTGGCTAAAAATGGTAAATTGTAATAAATAAAAAGCTAATCCCAAGAACAAGATTATGTCTGATATTTAATAAGTAGTGATATGGAAGCAGCTAAAAATATGTATCCCTAGCATCTTTGATTACACTTATCTACAACATTAAGACTCTTATTTCACTGCCATTATTTCTTTGTCATCATTCTATAACCAAAGTGGAATGAAACCCTTTTGCAGAAGTTACTATACACTGGAGGCACCACCTTTCCAGAAATAGGTTTTTTAGGAAAACAACAACTGCTACTCATAATATTCATGCACACCTATAAGTGCAGCTGTTACTAGAGGCATCTGACAGACAGGACAGAAATGGGTACAATATTTATCTGTTAGTTATATCACAAGACAGGTTTCAATATATTATATATATAACAAGTGAGAAAATCCTAGCTTAGAGATCAAGTTGAGGTATTAGGCTTTTCAAGTTCTTAGTAATGTATAATATATAACCTATGCACTCTCAGAGTTGTACAAACAGACAAAATTGTCCCTGTCCTGATCACTCCTGCTTGTGGATGGATCACAGGAAGCAGTGAGCAGAAACATCCTTTGAATTCAATTAGCCTATTGATGTGATGAAAATTCTCATAAATATGCCCTCAAATGGGCATTGGCTCTGTCACCTCTCATAACACAGAGTACAGACAAGCCTAGCATGAAATTCTTCAAAAGAATTTGGGTTTTGATCTTTGCTTTCATCCAACACTGAGTAAGATCTACAGCATTTACAGCACTGAGAATGAAGTTATTCAACAGGCAGCACTTTGGCCAAAACTGCAGAAGTTGACAGTGTGGATCTGAGCCCTGAGGGAGAGGCGGCCATAGTGACCGCAGGTGGGACAGCTGGAGGCTCAGTACTTGGAGGCAGTGTCATGTCCTTGAGAAAAATCACCAAGTACAATTATTTAAGAATTTAATCTTATGTTTCCAAGTATCTCTGCCACAGAGCATATTTGTGGACAAATATCAGTTGCTTACACCTTAGTCTCTAGAAAAAAAAAAACTCTCTCGACTTCTTTTCTTTTCTTGGACTTTCAGTGCAGTGATGTTACAGATCCTCTCTACCTTAGTCTTTGGGCATTAGAAGTGTTTAAAAAAATATGCAATAACCTAATATTTATCCTCATTTGGTTCCCCTGTATTTTCCCACTTTGCTTTCTATTGTATTTCTGCATCTAACCTGCCACAACTGCTAAAGAATTTATTGCAGAGAATTTCTTTCTATGGTTAGAATTTTAAAAATATGATCAAACTGTAAGGCAGTGTCTGTCTGGGTACAAGAATGAAAAGGTTGAGGAGACAAATACCTATTATGACTTGTTCCTAAACATCACCACTGACTGCAATTTCACAGTTTACTCAGGCAGTCTGCCCAAATACTTTACAGTCATTGCTGTTAAAAAGTTTATACTGATGTTAAGCCAGAACCTTTCATGCTGATTTAGGCTGATCATTTCTTGCCCTCTTCACTACAAATTCTGCCTTACACTTTGGAACACTTACTTACTTGGAAGACTGTTAACCTGCCTCCATGCTCAGCCTTGACTATCTGCAGTTAATGAATCCCAAATATCCCATACATCCTGGTTTGTAGCCCTCTGATAAATCCTTGCTCCTGTAAACTTCCTCCAGTGACCTATACATTGCTTCAAAGGCAGTGCCCAATGCCAGACACTGTCTGCCCCTTGTGAACAGAGTACCTGGATTATTGTATCTTGGAGGCCACACTCTTATGTGTACATCCCAGCTGAGGTTTGCCTTCTCCCAACATTGTGACAACTTTGGGTCATGTTCATTTTTAATCTTTTTTTTTTTTTTTAAAGACCAGCCACCTATCCAGCTGTTCAACCAGGAATTCAGCCAGGAATTAGTTGTTCCTGGTGCTAATCTGCACTGTACCCAGTGAATTTAGAACAATCATTTGGATGATTTCTCCAACCTTTCACAATTTCTTTGAATCTTTACCTGAAGCCTTTTTTTCCTGAAGTCTCTTCCAGCTGCTTATCTGTGATAAGCTTTAATACTACAGTTCTCTGCTTCATCCCTGTAATGTATTCCAGTATTGAAGATTTCACTTAACATACTGATACTTTCTCTTTGGCTTCCAACTCTGTCCTATATGTGGGCATAACAGCTTCAGCAAGATTACATCTTCCCAGCTTGCTTGTCATTATACAATTCAAATTGTCTCAGAGTTAACCTATGTTATCTCATGCTTCACTCATCTACAATGACTTTTTCATTGCACAAGGAAATTTGATGAGCTCAGTATGAACCTTCCTTGAAAAAAAACACATTGCTCATACTTGTGTTGTCTTCCAAATGCCTACAGATGGTTTCTTTAATTATCTATTTATTCTAGAACACTTTAGCTTAACTAGAAATTCCCAGGTCTTTATTTTCCAAGGTAAGTGCTGTATTTCCTGTTTTCATACACCCAGTATTAAAACTTGATCTCTACAAATTCTCAAAGATACTTAATTTTTTCTGAGCTTTCTTCATCAAGTTCTTTAGGCACTTAGGATGGTTTTGTCAAGTTCATGTGATTTAAAACACCCAGCTCTCCTCAGGGTTCTCCTATTTGTTTTACCTTTGTTTTAGACTGAGGCCTTACCCAGTGTTGGATTAATTACCAATTAGTTACTTTTAAATTATTATGGATGCAGATAACACTTGTGTGTTCTGGGTAACATCTTTTGCTGGCTCTCCTCCCCAGGGAAGAGCCAAATGGAAATTACATTGTGCTTCCTGTTAATGAGCTAATAAAAACATTAATAATAAATAATAAAATAACAATAAAACATTAATAATATTAACTTAGAAGAAACAGAATATCAGCTAGTTACTCTGCTCTCCTTAGCCAAGTGCTAGTGCTATTGATTTACAATTAATTTATAGCCAACCCAATTTCTATCTGATTTCCAATGTGCTTTCTTCTAGAGCTAAATGCCAGTGCAGAGCTAAACATGTGACCAGAACTCCTTTAAACTTCTTATTCATTCACCATTCTTGGACAGGTTATGCTTGTTCTTTTAGAGCATTTTCTTTCAAGACTTCCTTGATGTCCTAAGTCCCTTTACCTTGGATTATATATTTATGAAATCTTACCTATAAATCCTGAATTTATTGATTCCTGCTCTCAGGATGCCCCACCTTTTCCTAAGCACAGGGAAGTGACTTGCTATGCTTGTTGCCTTTCTCCTTCATAATTAGCTCCTCCCCTTTTGATTGAAATCAAAACCAGAACATCATGTCTTATTTATTTAATTTTATTTATTTATTTATTTAAGTATTTAAGCAAATACTTTAATCCCTTCTGTCATAAGAACCTACCTTTTTAAACAGTTGTTAATCCTGGATATCAGAATGTTAAAGCTCCTTTTAACTCTTTCCTGTTAGGGGGAATGTCTAGTCTGGTTATCTGTGCACTCCCCATTATGAACTAAAATGTCAGACTTTTGTTATGGTCCTATTTCAAAGATTTCCATAAAAATTGTATAATCTAGTTCTTCAGGCATGAGAAAGGGTTTTCTTTCTGCAGTGTTTGACTTTCAGAGGCCTTAAATATTTTGGCAATCGGAACCATCATTACAGATTGGAAGTCTGCTGAAAAGATACCTTAGAGACTTTTGGCTTTACTTTGCATTCTTACAGAAAGAAATCATTCAGAAAGAAAAAAAAGGAAAAGAAAAAAGGAACTTTACTGTCCTGCTGAGAGTCACTTTACCTATTTTTCCCTTGACCAGGCCTCCTATTGGAAAAGCATTGCAATGGATACCTGGACTCCAATGTCATCTCAAGCAGAAAATGGATTTTGTCATTTCTTGTCAAAGTCTTGCTTTTTTTTTCTTCTGCCACCTTCTGATAATATCACAACAGAAGGATCCTTTGCTCAGAACAGTTGGACACCCAAAGGTCTGTGATGCTCTCTCATTTAACTGAGGTCGTTCTGCTAGGGAAAACATGGAACTGGTGCTAGGTTAACATGGAAGCCCCAGCAGACTGAAATGTACAAATGCCCAAATCCTTGAATCTCCAGGGCTACCTTGGAGAGGTCTGTGCAGCCCTGTAAACTATGGTGTGACACACCTCTGTACCACCACCCTCTGCACAGGGAAAAGAGTAACTCCTTGTTTCCTTACCTGAAGTTACTGAATGGCTTCTCTCTAAACGACAAGCAACCATTTTCTTCATGTTCTGCTTAATTTGCTATTTCATATTACCCTGGAACATCTGCCAGCATTATCCCTCACTCCCTTCCCCTCACTGATACCAGACACCTTTGGAAGGCCACCAGTTTGGACTAAGTATTGTATAATGACTAATCT
This sequence comes from Rhipidura dahli, assembly GCA_013399225.1. Lineage (NCBI taxonomy): Eukaryota > Metazoa > Chordata > Aves > Passeriformes > Rhipiduridae > Rhipidura > Rhipidura dahli. The sequence goes on from VXAC01007788.1 coordinate 276,395, forward strand.
GAAAAGCAATAAAGGCCAGCAAACTTCCAGTTTCCTGCACCAAGCTATGGGACTGTCCTCAGGAGGAATAATATTGTCCACAAGTTTTATACCTTTTTATCTGTAAGATCTTAATTGCTTTATTTTGGTGAGTATCATCATTAGTATGAGAATCATAGGACATTGGGATGCCAAGTTTTTAAGTGATTTGCTTAAAAAGAAGTCTGGAAAAGCCAGGATTTTCCCCTTGGTCTAATAGTTGTGTTCCATTCATGTGCCTCCTACCTGCTGTTATTCAATACCCCAGAGAACAAGCCTGCCCCAAATCTGCTGATTTTGATGGAATTTTTCTCTATTAACATCACTGGGTATTGGATAAGACTCAGAGTGGGTGTGGAGACAGGACTGCTATGAAGCAGAAAAAGCATAAAGTTCAAGCAATTGGGAATGCATTATTTTTGAATGAAATATGAAATGGCTGAAATGTCAGTTAAGAAGGAGAGAAGAAAAGGAAAGAGAGAAGAAAACATGAGGAGATATCCTGACGTTAATCAAAGAATTACAAAATGACTGAATTCTGAGAAATAAACAACTAATGAAGAGATTTATAATCCTAATTACTTCTAATCATTTAAGAAATATGACTACAGACTATGAACTATACTCTCCATGGTTGCTTAAGAGGAGAGGCTGATTTTCCCCATTTGAGTAGATGAACTGGGCTTGCCATCTGTCAGATAAGAATGAGCATCAAAGCCCAATCTAGTCATTATTTATAAATGTTTTGGGATGTTTTTGTTTAAATTCTATGACCTTCTTTCAGAAAATGGATTGAGTTTTGCAAAATATGTAGATCTCTATTTTGCTGACTTTTATATGGAAAACTCAGACAGCTGCATCCCAATATTTGGCATCTCCATCTTTTTCCCTCATCTACACTTCAGTGGTTTGGCTCACACCAAAGCAAGTCAGCCAAGGATAGGCTTGGTGGAGCCCTGAGTTGGAGTTAGTTTTCGTGCTGACTCTAGGAAAGGATTTCCCAACTGCACCCACAAGTGAAACAACTCATGAACTAGGTTAATTCCCCTCACTGCCCTTCCTTTTGTCCTCCCTTGTTTTAAACTTGCTTACTTTCCACCTTTGCCTTCCTCGAGGCTCAAGTATTTAATTCTTTTGTTTTCAAAAAGGCTTTTCTCTCCCCTGAGTGCAGAGATCTCCTTGTTACTGTGGGTGACCAAGATGTTAATCTCCACAGGTCAGGGTAATTCTGGATGTATTGGCTGACGCACTCACACTGAAACTGGGAACAGGACCAGTACTGACTTCATTGGGAGAAGCATTAAATCCTGGGGACAGCTATAGAGGATTTCCATATCTAAAATTTTCCGGTGACTTTGAAACTTACAATGAGGTTTGGATAACCAAAACATTCGCAGTAAGATAGAATAATACTTTATCCATTCCCCCCCCCAAATTACTTGAGAAGTTCTCTGAGAAAAAATATCAACTTGGATAAAGTTAAAATCTGAAAAGGACAAAGAACAAAATAGGTTGTGAAAAACTTTGGTTGAAAACATTGCAACCTGAGCACCTTAAAACTACTGGTCTTTAAAGCAGACTATTGTGGGTTTTGGAAATCATATGGGAAAAAAGTAGAAATTAATATTATTAAAAACAAAATGTTTTCCCCAATCACTGCATTTTACTGAAACAATGTTAATCATGGTTATTTATATTTTTGCTATTGGAACTGTTAAAAACTAGCAGTTGTTATAAAATGGGATACTTTAAAGCTAATTCAATTTTAAGTCATAGAATAATATCATAGAATCATAGAATGGTTTGGGTTGGAAGGGACCTTAAAATTATCTATTTCCAACCCTACTACAACAGCTTCATCATGCTACTTGACATGCAGGTTCTTTAATTTCACAGAAAGATTTTTCTCTTGTACAAAGTCAAGCATTGGCATTTTAAAAAGCCACCAAATATTCAAGCCATCACATACTTTGTGTGAGAAAAAAGCATATTTTTGCTTGGAGAAAAAAAAACAAACCACAATGGTTTTGGGCTCTACTCAATGCAGAATTAAAACTGAGCTGAGAGAATAGAACCAAGCCACTGATCATATAACTGCATAACATTATAATAAAAAAAATCCTTCAATAAAAGAATATTTATGGGAAATAATTTCTCTTGTTCCCGGGATTCCTAGGCAGTTGGGCAGCCAGGGCACTATTCCCTCTGGGGAAATGAAAATGTTCAGGTGGATCTTGTTTTGGATCACTGTGTATGTTGAAACAAAGCCACACAACATTGGTGTCTTAACCCATTCTTCTAGATTTGGGGAGATGCAGACAGGTTACCAATGTTTCTAAAACCTAGCCCAGATTTACTACTCTGGACCTCATCTTTCATCATGTTATAACAAAGACAAGCAAAATAAGAGGTGTTTCTTTTATTTGACATTTAAAAGCAAAAAAAATTATCTAAAGTACAAGAGATATGAGTACACTTTGAAGCAGAATTGTGACACCTATCTTAATGTAGGGAGGGGTTTTATTCAATAAAGTAAATGAACTTTACATACAAACCTTATATTACATTGAGTCCATGTTCTAGGACTAGAAATGTATAATCTCCAGTGTCTTCTCTTTGTCTCTAAGTGCGAGTTTGTCTCATCCCAGTGATGAAACACGGTGTGTTTACTAAACAAAAGGCATCTTTCCAGTATACTGAACTGTTGAAATCTAGACAGGCATTTCAGGCTTTGCCTGCACTGCTGTCTTTCCTGACTGTCTTGTCTCCTCTAATTGTTCCTCTGACGTATTCAAAGCTTCTGTTCTAGGTACTACAGACCAAGATGAACCAAGAAGGGCAATAACTGGCAAAATCTGACACTAAGACAAATCTCCCAAGTTGATCAAGAGGTGTTACAGCAGATTAACACTCCTGCTAGTGGGTTGCTCAAATAAGCTGTGGATCTTTGAAGCCTTGTGAACCTTGTCAACTTTTAACCCAGACCACAGTACAGAAACATCTGGATGAAAGGGCACTGGCCTTACTCACTATGAAAATACACAGTTGAATACTCACATACCTTCTTAACCTCTCTGGGAAGCTGTTTTTCACTCCTTCTGCAGGACAGACTCCTTATTGATTGATGATATGTTTTTCCATTCATATTTAACATGTTCATGAATGTTTTAAAACCTTGTTTCCAAAGATGTTAATAAAAAGAGTATGCAGAGAACCCATGAGATGACGTTCTCCACCTTCCTTAATTATAGTCAGAATTTTCATGGCTGCTCAGCCTGTGCACTTAGCTCTGTCAGCTGCCTGCCACTCCTTTGATCCTTGTTCTGCCAATGCTGGTCATTTATTGCAATGCTGTGACATCGTTACTTGTTCCATGGATGATGAACTAGAGATCTGCCTATTTCATAAAATAAGGTATTTCCTTGTAGTTATTATTCTCAACTAAGATAGACCATCAAACATCACCAAAACTTAGTTTTCATTACATCTGTTAATCATACATAAGAAAAGTTAATGTCCATATTTTTCTCTCAAGCACTAAGAGCATAAAATGACTACGCATTTTCCTTACAAATTGCTACTCCACTAAGCCTTTCTATAAGTTATCTGTTTAATTGCCAATAGAATCCTTACTTACTAAAGAAGATATTTTAGTTGTTAATTTTCTTGTTGGTTTTTAAATGCAAAATTTACATAATCTAGGCTTCTAATTTTATACAACCTAGCACCTTTTCACTTCTTTATTGGAACTACTGCTATCTCTGCAGTAAATGTTTCAGAGTTTAGTTGACCATTTTTGACCAATTTTGACATTTTAAGAAAAAGAATTGACTTATAATGCTACCAGTTTCTTCTGTTGATAAGAAAGGTTTTGAAGACTTAATTAGACTTTGCATTTAAAACTGTCACTCTTACATGTATATTAAAAACCCTGAATTATGCTAACAAGAGACATAATTAAATTACTCAAATGAAAATATTTTAATTCATAAAAACTGAATCAGAGTAGAAAAGCAGGAAAACCTATTATGCAGGGAAGAGGGCATATTTTGTCAAAAAGAGGAAAGGAAAATAGATCATCTACTCAACAAAGAACTCACATTTGTTTAAAAGAAGGTGATATTGCTGAGACAATGTTTGGATGATGAACTAAACACATTTTTTAATCTTATGCTGTGGAACCCAGAGTGATGAACACAACAATTTAAGAATGCCTTGCCAAAGTAGTTAGCATGATAAACTTCTGGTTTCATCTTCCACTAATATGATGAAATAGCTTCTTAGTTTTATTTAGGTCAAAAGTCTCAGGATCAGGGATTGTGTCTTTTTCTGTATATGTATTCTGCCTACCACATGGTATTCTAGTAATCTACAATATTTTCTATTATGAAATATATAATATAATTATAGTTAATAATTATGATATATACCATATCACTGAATTACTTCTGCCAAGGACCAGGGCAGTTTAAAGTCGGCTTTTTTGAACTTACTAAGACTCGTGCATTAACCTAGAATTTTATCATTGCTGTTTTTGAAGATAAGGTTAGAATTCCATAGCAACTGATTAAAAACTGCATTATTAATATAATACATGTCTCTTTTTCTGCTTGTATTTCTCTAGCTTTTCTTTTCCTTTTTTCTGGCTTGTTCCTGACCTCTTTCATTTCTTTTTCCAGTTTATAAATTTTTCCCCTCTTCTTGGCAAGAGGAAAAAACCTGTGGCCTGGAGACTTTTTAAACATACTCCCGTAGCCATGGATTTCACATACCTAGCCTGCTGTCTGCACTGCATTTAAACTGAAAAACTACACTGAGGGAAATATTTCTGGAAATTTTTATGAACTAAAAGAACTTTACAGCCACTTCCAATTGCCTGGCACTGGTACTGAAGGATGAATGGGTGTCAGTAGGCAGGACACACCAACAAGCCTTTGCCAGTCCTGTTAACACCTGTATGAACCACTCCAGGGATTCAAGAGCAGAGCAATCAGACGAAAAGAAACAGATCAAAGCACAGCTCTGCTCTGCTTTACTATCCTCCCTTTTTTTTTTTTTTAAGACTGTCAAACAGAAGGAAAGCAGCCTGAAAGAAAGTGCTTTCCCTTTCATTAAACGAGCAAGTGAATGGCCTTTTGTTGACCAGATGTTTCAGTCTTTCTCACCAGGCAGAGCTTCCTTAACTCCTGGTCAGCAGCCTTCACAGCATGCTGCTGCTACAGTACAGGAGCACCCAGCAGCAGCAGCTGCACTTGCTCCACATCATCCATTAGTGGATCTGAAGTTCCACACTTCTCTAAAAGAAATCTACATTCAGGTGGATGGCTGAGGAATGAATTACTATTTCATTGTGGCAGTGCAGTGGTAAAGAAAGCAGTCCCCAGCATATATATATGGTATCATTTTCCACTGTTGGATTTTGTGACCCTATCTACAATTTAGAGTTCCTAATTTCTTCCAACAAAACTGCCACAGGATGTCCAGTACAGTACTTGTCGTGGATCTAAGACCTTCAACCCAATCTTGCCTATTAGAGATGTATGAAGGCATCAAATTACTGTCTTGCTAGTATTTATTTGGATATTTCCTCCTGTTTTTTTAGCTTTCATTTTAGATTTCATGTTAATTTAGGCACTAAACAGCCAGTCACTGAAATTCACAGAGAGACGCCGGTTCTGCAGTTTTTGAAGCATTGTTCGCATATCACCATAAAAGTTTTAGATTTTTTTTAGTTTGCAGGACTAGTCAAGAGACCTCTAGAGTGTGGCAGAAGGATACAATTATATTGTAAATGCCCATGAGTACAGATGTATATGAATACTAACGAAGGGTGCTCCAGAAGCAGGAGGTAATGTTAATGTCAGTAATGAAGTCATTTTCTATCAAGAATGCTTTTCAATCTACCTCCCCAGCTGTGTGGATTCTCAGAAGATAATGACTGATAACACTTCCAGCACATTACAAAATTTACCTCTATATGCACTAATAATCTAGAAAACTTAACATTCATATTTGCTTAGTATTTGCTTTAATTTATAGCTTTGTGTTAACAAACTCATTAAACAAATGGGATGATGCTTGATTTCACAAGTATCTTACTGCATGTTCCTCTGCAAAAATTTTGAGATTATAGTGTTCCAAACTAGATGGTTAGTCTGTTGGGATATCTTTCAAGTCTAGAGAAGTAGCTAAATTTCACAGACCCAGCATTTTGTGCCAGATCAGGTGGTCACCATCTCTCCAGTCCTTTCACCTTGGTAAATCTCCTCCAGTGCTCTCTCCAGCTTTGGTAGAAGCAGCAATTTGAGGTTGGAAACACTGCCCTGGAGTTTCTTGTCACACCACCTCTACAACTGCACTAATAAAACAAGCAGCTGGGTTGAATATTTTCCCTGGTACCAACACCATTGTCTTTGCATCTGCTCCCCAGCTGAACAAGCTGCAGTGGTGTATGGTACATGCTGTCACATTGAGCCCTGCCCAGGAACGGAGTTTCCCTTCCCAGTGGGGCAGGACCACTTTTATTCCAGGACACCCTGCATCCCTCCTAAATCTCCTCTTTGAAAGAAGGCTAAAAACTCATCTCAAATTTTACCCACAGATTTCCCTTCTTTCTGTCCATTCCTAGGAACTTTCAAAAACAAGCGACTGCCATGCTAACTGCAGTGAATATTTGCACTGAGTTTATTTTCAGCTTAGAAGTACATGCATCATACGATATCAAGGAAAAAGTATTGGGGGGG
>VXAC01007788.1:283169-381104 GCA_013399225.1 Rhipidura dahli
GGGTGTGGAGAAGTTAGTAGAATTCATATTCATCTTCCATTTCCACAAAAGAGAAGATAGAAGGAGTCTGCTCTGAAAGCCTTTTAGAAGGACCAAAAAAGGAACATGGGAAGAGGGCATGAACTGTGTTAAAGCAGTCTCCATAAACAAGCCCCTGAATTTGATTCAGAAAAAATGGTATGCTGATCAAAATAGACTTTTTCTCCTATAGGGATATCAGTAGGAAAACCTGGATAGAATTTAGAGAACCACAGAAAATGGCCTGTGCAGATTATTTACAAAGAATATTGAAAGTATTAAATTATTTGAGCTTGGCTAAACAGCAACACCATAATATTTTCAGTTCACAAATATTTTTAAACTTTATTTTTAAATACTGTTTTCACGATGAAGTGAAGCTAATATGTGGACCACTCCTTTTAATACAGTATCTCCCTGGCAACCGGATCAGCAAAAACAGAAAAAGAGATTAAATGACCAATCATTCCTTCCATCTCTCATGTCTTCGATTTCTTTGCTGGATGGCTGATAAAGTGCTCGGACTCTGTGACTCCTGTGGGTGAAGCCCAATGCAGTGTTGCCTTTGGCAAGACTCAGTGTGTGCAGTTCGATGGTATGCTGGGCTGGTATCACATGGCTGTCTGAAGGAGAAAAAACCTCTTTGGAGTGCCAGCAATAAAGGCTTGGCTATCACAGGGCCAAAATGTCAGTATTTCCCTACAAGTATTTTTAAACCCTAACTTGCAGAAACATCAAGGAGATTTTGGGAAGATCAGACAACTGGTCCAGGAGTCACAGATGGGAATAGTTCCCTGGAAGGGCACCTAGCTTGCCAGCCCAAAGTGAGTTACTCACAGGAACTCAGAACAGATGATGGAGAAAATGCAGATGTGTTACTGACAGATAAATGACAGATCCTCAAAATCATCTATCTGAACTGAAATGTATGGTCTTCAAAATTATTCCAGCTAGAAGAAGGAACACCTTTCTGCCAGACATGTCCCTGATGCATCCCTCTTTGTGTGTACTCAGTGTCCCTCCCCTTCTCAATCTGAAGCAGGGGTGGCTGTCATGCACTCTCCAGACCTCTTGCAGTGTGCAGCTGCCTCTATAGGGAATGTATTGCTCTTACTCTTCTCTGTCTTTTCTGGCTACTCACTTGCTCTATGAGCAAAAGCTAGTTTTAACCTTAAAAACTTAAAATTATAGGAATTACTTCTGGCACTGCCTCTATACCCACAGTGCAAAGGAAAAACAGAGACTACAAAAACTGCTTGATCTAAGAGGGTCCAATTTGTACTTCATTTGTTTTCTTCACCTCACATTTTCAGAAGTTTACAGTTTCTAATTCAGAGCTCTCCTAATTCAAAAGCCTCTGGAGCTGCTCATTCTCAGGACAAGTTCTTTCTTATTCAGTTATAACCAAAAAACCTGACAAAAGCATATTGGAAAATGAAATGAAAACTATAAAATATGTTCTCAGTACTTATGGCCAGATTATTCAGCACTTGGCAGAGACCCATGAGGATATGGGTCTCTGGGAAACAGGCACAAAGAACTGGAATTTGGTAACAGTACTTACTTGGAGATGTTTGGAACTCTCTGTTAGCTGAATTAGGATCTCATTAGCCACACCCCTATCTGTCATACATGCTCTGAAAAATGGCTATTCTTTAGTAAAGGAAAAAAAGATAGGGAAATCCCACCTAGCTGAACTACCTTTCTGATTGCAGAACACCCATTTTAGTACCATGAGGTTCTTCAGTTTGTCAGCGTTTTCTTCCTGCCTGTGCTCACACAGATAATCTTATTTTCAAAAGCAATCTGTGAGGCAACTATTTAACAGCTGTTTCATCCAGGAAAGTCCACGTATATCTCTTACTGAAGCTCTTAAAAGATAAATTACGTGACACATTCCTCAAGGACCTTGATGGCCCTCTGCACCAAATTAGTTTCGCTTAGTGAATAAAGAAAGGAAAACTTCCTTGATTCCGTTTATCCATTATGATCTCGTGCAGTATAATGGACCCATCTTAGATTCTCAGTAATGCAATATGGTAATTTCAGATAAAAAACATAATTATATATTTAGGGTTAATAAATTTTAAAATCAAATTAAATAAACAAAGACTATCTGATTGATTTTGAGAGCAAGTATTAATGACCTTTTTCTGGCACAAGTGTCATCCCTTTGGTTCCCAACAGAGTAGAAATTGTCACTACAAAAAGTGAGTACCTGTTCCTGAATATATACACCTCCTGCCATCCTCAACAGGAGCAGGCATTCAGACCAAAGCAGCACCTACCCTCAGGGTCCTTGTATGAAAACATCATTTTGGAGGGCTGTAGCATAGCCCTTATGTGACTTCCAGCACTTTGTTCAATCATCCCACCCTTACCCAAATAATAATGGTTTATGACCATAAGGGTACAGACAATTCCAGGGGCATAAAAACCAAAAGCTAGTTAGTGTGTGCAGAGTATCTGCTCTAAAGAATGACAGCCCTAAGCATTGAGGACACGACACATTCCCACCCTACTATTTGTACTATCTCTCACAGGACAGATGCCATGTTTCTGCTTCTTGTCTTCTAAAAATCCCAGCCTGCACGAAATCACAGCACCTGCCATCTTCTGACTAAAAAGGGGAAAATTTCTTGCCATGCACCATGGCAAGATATGACATTAGGACCAAATATAAATGAGCAAATAATAATAGCTTTCTTTAAAAAATGTACATCTCCTCATATATTCCCCAAAATAACAAAGCCATAACAAAGCCATATGTAATAATTTAAACTGCTGACTGCACTGTAAGTATTCTCAGCAGGCTTTATAGCTGAAAAAGGTGTGAAGGAAAGAAACTTTTTCAGTGGAACATGAATTTTAGAATAAACTGGAACTTGTGAATTTCTTTGGAGCACACAGAATTGTGTCACTCATAGATAGTGATGCAACTCCCCATCCTCACATAAGTAACTCTGACAGTTTCAAAATGTTTTGATTTTAAATGCAACGTTATTTCATTCCAGATTTTTTTAAATTGTATGTAAAATATTTCTAAAAAACACTCTGAAATATTTTACTTTCAATATTTCTCCCCCAAATTTCTTATTTGCTAAAGCTGTTCTTTCTTCTATGGATGACACAGGAGGCATATCTCAAAATAATAAAATCCAATTCACTGTCATTTCCACAACTCTTACTATTGCAAAACTCACAGTATAAGAGCATAAGTTCAGTGGAATTGTAGACCACCACACAAAATACTGTAGAAAATAAACACTAGTAGAATTCTTCCATTTGCAAAAGGATAATTCATTTTTAATCTTCTCTCAAAAGCACAACCATGATTAAGTCCGTGGGATTAATTCTGATAATGACATTTAAAATAATTACAACTTAAATCCTACTTAAAATAATGGGAGAATTAATAGATGTAACCATTTAATAAACCAGTTGCTTTCCTGGAATATCCATCTCTCAGCTGAAGCAGGATGTCTTTTGAAGAGGGAAGACACTGGGTTCAGTACATGCACTGTGGGGCCTGGTTTACTCAGCAAGAACATCCATGCCCACTTGATCCCCAGTGGCCAGCAGTGACTCTGTTGTCCCTGTCACAGTACACACACCAGGATTTCCAGTCACTTGGCTCTGCTTTTCTCAGAGCAGCCTCATCACTGCTGTCCTTCAGCACCAGCTCCTGGCTGGAAGGAGGGCCAGTGGTGCTGGGAGAGGGGCTCCCCAGCAGCTGATCCCAGCACCTTCCCGCTGGAGGGGCAGCCCAGATGGAGCACTTCCCGCTCTTGTCCCTGGCTTTTCCGGCCAAAACCACACCCCCAACAATGTTTATTCCACTCCACAGGGCTGGTGTGGAACAAAAAACTTTGTCACACACACACAGCGGTAAAACTCGATATCCTTTCTCTGTAGTCAAGACAGTTCCACATGTAGCTCATGCACAATATTAATAACACAACAGATGTTAGGACTTTGCAGCTATCAGCTAGGCTGAGAAGGGATAGCTAAAAATCAAAACTTGCAATATTTTCAAGAAAAATACTGCCATTTATGAGGTAGACTACCAGAGAAGGCATTATTTATGGGAAAGTGCAGGACAAGTGTTGAATCATCCACCTTATACTTGTATCAGTCAAAAATGGTAGGGCGAAAGAGCAGAAAAAGAAGGATATGTTGTTTATGATAATTTTAGTCTAAAAATAGCATCACTTCCCATACACAAAGAATGGATGATAACGTTGTGGAGCTACATGCTGTGAAGCAGTGACTTTCACAGGCAGCTGTCTTTAAACAGAGAGATACTACTATGAATATTTGATTTTTTTTAATGCTTGATAGATACCCTGGCACCTCTGGATAGGTATAGGATCAACCTCCAGAAACCCTCTAATAGTTGAGCCAGTTTTATTTATAAATCTGTTTCCAGTCTTTTAGATAGAGCTTTCTTCAGCATTTAGGTGGTGCAGAAAAACCTTTGAAGTGTATTCTTAATCCTGGGCTCTGTTCCTGAACTTACACTTCTCAACACTGTTCTCCAACTGAGCTTCCCGGCAGAGTGAGGAACACACATTAAAGAAATGTTAATTTCTTTACATCTTAGGAGGGATTACTCCTTGCAACAGCTACAGCCAAGGTGGCAACCCAAATATTAACTGACTTAAGTACAGCTCTTTTAAAAAAGCAAACACAGAGAAATTAAAATATTTATTTGTACTTACTAATTTTGTACCATGAATAAATGCTATTCATTGCCAGCTGAGCCAGCATGAAACTCCTCCACTGATCATTATTTTACTCTATGAGAAGTAACACAGGCTACTTTCATAAGAGAAGAACTGTATGGCACACTTTGTAAAGTTGTAAGACAAGTACAAACAAAAAGATTCACAGTTAGGAAAATGAACCAGCATCCAAGAACTGGTAGTTCAATGGACTCCAAATTATGCATGGTGGAACTGAAATGTCTGGGATAGTATATTTGGTCCTATTGTACTAAAATGTAGCATAATCTCATTTTCATAACTGGTATTTCATAAACAAATAGAGTGTTCATAAATAAAGAAAGCTTTAATAAATCTATTAAACACATGTAAAAGAGGGGGTTTTTTTCCAAATTAAGTATGCTGGCAAATATTTTTTCATTTCTTTGATTTTTTTTCTGCAGTTTTATGTAGTGAAACCTTTTTTTTGGACAGCAGGAGTTATTTAAGAGTGGTGTGAAGTAATCTCATTGAACGTTAAGGAAACTTTCAGTGACTGTGAATGATTATCAGCACTGAAAACCTCAGCAGATTCACAAACAGAGGGATGGGCAAAACAAGTCTTGTATGTGCCCTCTGGCTGACAGCCTTGCTTCTGGGAAAACTACAGGAACAGCCTTACTTCTTTTTAGCAAACCTTCATGCCTGGCCAAGAGCACTGGTTATTCTGTTACAAGCAAGGTGCTGTAAAAAGTGGCTGCACCGACTGCCTAAGTCACAGATAAAGAAAAGCAAGGCAAAAAAAAAAAGAGATAAGAAAGGGAAAATGACCTGTCAGGCAGTGAATGACTTAAATAACCTCAAACTCATACCCAGGCTGCTACTAATGTTTGAACAATCCAATGTTCCCCTTGCCTGGTCATGCTGTTTGTGACTGAGAAAACTGTGGGCCAATAGATGTCCAGAGATTACATGTTCCTGCACCAGTGAAGTCTGCTGTGCCCAGAATGCCAGGCTTTTTCAGAAACCCTGCTGTTGCCACTCAGCATCAAGAAAGGAATGGTCACTTTCATCCAAACCAAAACTTCTTTTGTGCCATTTCTGGTTTTGTGTTGACTTAGCCTTGTAAATTCATGAGTACCACTTTTGTCATGTCTTAAACTTAAAAGACATCTTGTTTTCACTAGTCTGTTGATAAGTTTTGTTTATTTTTCAAATATTTTCTCTTTAACAAGCCATAACAGAATCCAGTGGATATTATCTGCCTCAGACAACTACAGATAAAGAGTATCTGTATCCTAGCAAGACCCAAGAAGGCCTGCCTTAGGCAGAAGGCAGTTCCTGATGAGTAAAACCTGTTAACAGATTTAGTTTTCCTTACACTTGGCGTTAAATCTGTCCCGCACATGCTGAAATAACAGCACAGAGCACTGGAGTTATTTCTACAAAGCATTCCTGAGGCCTGGCCTGTTGGCTCTGGATCCCCTGCGGTTGCACACACCATGGAGGCACCGAACAGCCTGTGACCACTCCAACGCTCCCTTTTGCACAGAGCAGGGACTCCCTGTGCAACATCTGTTTCCCATCAGCTGATACACCTGCACCTCTCTAGTAAAGAACAGTGCCTGTGACTTAAAACTAAAGAGTTCTGTGCCCACCAAGCTCAAAACGCTTCAACGCCTGGGCCAGGAGCAGTGTAGGCCCGAGAGGTGTTTGGCTTTGGGGACGCTGGTCTCCAGCGCCAAGCACTGCCCGGCCATGCCGGCGATGCCAGACACCGCGGAGCACCGCACAGAGCTGCGAGGCAGCACCGTGCCCCGCCAGGGCGTGTGGCCGCAGCCCGGCCCGTGTGGGGATGGACACTGCGGGCACACGGGGCGGGAAAGGGGCCGTAGGGCCGGGCGGAGTGCGGCAGCCCCCTCGGCGGTAGCTTCTCGACTTCAAGCACTGGGCCAGCCTGACCCCCGGGCAGGGGCCGGCTCTCGGGGTCCCGGTCCCCGCTCCATGCACCGCGCCGGGCAGAGGGGTCGCGCCCGGCGCCGGGCAGGGCAGGGCAGGGCAGNGGGCGTGCCCGCCGTGCTGGACGGCTGCTCCTGCTGCCTGGTGTGCGCCCGGCAGCGCGGCGAGCGCTGCTCCGCGCTGCTACCCTGCGACGAGAGCAGCGGCCTCTACTGCGACCGCGGCCCCGAGGACGGCGCGGCCGCCGGCATCTGCATGGGTAGGTGGCGGCGGTGGGACGGCCCNNNNCGGCTGTCGGGCTCCCGGTCCCCGCTCCATGCGCCGCGCCGGGCAGAGGGGTCGCCCCCGGCGCCGGGCAGGGCAGGGCAGGGCAGGGAGGGCAGGGCAGGGGCTCGGCGCCGCCGGGGCAGGTGGCGGAGGGAGAGGGGGGAGCGGAGCGCCCGGCCCGGCTCCAGCTCTCCGCCTCTGGCCCGCGCTGCCCGCCGTGCGGGGGTGGTGGCGGAGGGGGGTCCCCGACCGTCTCTATAAAAGCGGCTNGGTGGCGGCGGTGGGACGGCCCCCGCCTGCGGCGGCCCTCGGGGGCCGGCAGGGAGACCCTCCCCGGGCCGGGCCCGCTGTCCCGCAGTTCTCCCGCCTGGTCTCCGGCGAAGCGGCCGATCCTCAGCACCGCCAGCGCCCCTGATGCTGCGGGAAGTGCCAGTGCGACCGCCACGGGGCTGGGAGGGCCGGGGAGTGTCCGAATGCCCTCCGCCCCTGCGAAATGCCTCCCCTTTTCCCACTAGTGCTGGAAGGAGACAACTGCGTGTTTGATGGGATGATTTATCGCAATGGGGAGACGTTCCAGCCCAGCTGCAAGTACCAGTGCACCTGCCGCGACGGCCAGATCGGCTGCCTGCCCCGCTGCAACCTGGACCTGCTGCTCCCCGGACCCGACTGCCCCTTCCCCAGAAAAGTCGAAGTCCCTGGAGAGTGCTGTGAGAAGTGGGTCTGCGACCCTGACGATGAAGTGATTTTGGGAGGTTTTGCCATGGCTGGTGAGGAAACTAAAATTAATTATCATAGTCATTGTGAGGAGGAGGTGATATCATACTGAAAATATCCCTAGGGTTGCACGTTGCTTGCGTGGTCGATTTTTTTTCTGATCTCTTTTCTCACCTCGAGTGACTAGTAGGTATACCAGTGGTTAGGAATAAAGGCAGAGCTCAACAGGTAAAAGAAAAGAGATTCAGAGGATGAACGTACATAGCAGTTTTAAAAGTTAATTAAGTTAGTTTCCCGTTTGTAAATTTTTGTTTATCTGGTACACATTAGTTCTGTGACCAGAATAAAACAGGGACAAGCACTAATCCTTCAAACATTCCCACGCCAAAAAAATCCGCAGAAAACCTCCCCTGCAGTCTTGCTAGTTGCTCTGCAAGAATATGTTACAACAGCTATTATAACAGCTTTGTCTACAAGTGACTTTTTTCCCACCTGAATTCTGCATCTCTTACAAGTGGTCAGCATAGTAGCTAAAATGCCAATGAATTCCAGCCTGTCTGTGCGAGAGTGCTCATGTTTATTGTTGGCATTAAAAACACTACAGAGTGCTTGGAGAGGCAGTGGTTATAAACACAGTGAACGGATTTGTAAGAAAACCCAACCCATTCCAAAGTGCAGAACTCAGGTTTTATAAAAAGCTAGATAATACTTTCCCCTTTTTCAGTTTTTCCCTATTTTCATTTTTTCTACTGAATTATATCTCCATCCCCTTTAAATTATACTATTAGTTTAACATGAATTTTCATAACTTTCTACTGAGTGTGGAGGGCACTGCATTCTCTTCCAGTCACTGCTCTTTGTGATCTTGGGCAGTTAGTTATGCCAAAAGTCAGCTAATCCATTCAGAAAACAAGTGAGAAAGGACTGAGGAATAAAAGCTCTAATAGCTTTTCAGTGTGCTATGAAGTGTTAGTTTTAAAGCTCATAAGGTATAAACAAAAAATGTGACACTTTTTATTACCTTTCCTTTTCTTTGATTGGTCTGACAGTGACAGGGTAATCCATAAAATATCTACAGACGAATTTTCTGTGTTCTCTTAGCAATGGCCATCCCTCTTGGGAAGCCACCTTTTTTGGATCTTTGCCATGCAAAAGGCAGACAGGCCGTTTTAGAGGAGCTTAACAGCAAGAGCTGTGACTGAGGCCTCAGTTGTGTTGTCTCCTGTTTGCTTCTGTGCTGATGAGTGAACCAAACTGTGCCTTAGCAATATTGTACAGTGCAGCTTAACACTGCCAGGAGGGCAGGATGGTGGTCAGACTTGACCATGGCTTTAAGCACCTGTGATAGCTCCTGGAAATGGCTTCCCTCCTCCCTACCCACCATCACCCTGGCTGTAGTCTGTCAATAATTGACAAGATGGGGTGATTTTACGACTCTCGGAAGTAAAAGGACTTTAATTCCATGCTGTTTATTAGTTTAGATAAATTATTCAGCCTCTCTCCACTCATACCTAATATAAATATTTTTATGACATAGCTTTAGAACAGATTTGTGATGTATTTTCATTAGAAAGGGTGAGGAATAAAAATCTCTTAGGATTCTAAACTGCTTTAAAAGTTGGCAGTAATTCTTCCAGCTGTGGACTTGAGGGAGTTGAATCTACATGCTTTGCTGATTACAGTGACATGCACCTTTCTGGTTTGGGTGTTTCGTTTTTTTTTTTTTTAGTTTTAGGAAGTTGCTGTTCAGGATTCCTAAAAAGACAGCTTTTAAAACTTCTAAATCCTGTCAAAAGCATGGATTTTGAACCTTGTTTTATCTCACATATCCCTTCTCAGATATGATAGAGCTCAATTAGATACTGAGGTTTCAAGTGACTTCTTGTAATTAAATTCTGTGGGGTTTTGTCTCCAGCCTACAGACAAGAGGCCACACTCGGAATCGATGTGTCAGATTCAAGTGCCAATTGTATTGAGCAGACAACAGAATGGAGTGCTTGTTCCAAAAGCTGTGGAATGGGCTTTTCCACCCGTGTTACCAACAAGAATCAACAGTGTGAAATGCTGAAGCAGACACGACTTTGCATGATAAGACCATGTGAAAATGAAGAGTCATCTGATAAGGTATGCTGCAGAGAGTGAGGCAAGGTAGCAGAATCTCTTCAGCTCTAGTTCTGAAGTTGAAATTTTATGGTCTATAATGCTCCAGATGCAACAGCACGTGCAGCAAGCTGAGTGGTTTTGGTAAAGCATTAGACTTGATATGTTTGCTCTGTAGCTTTGTGCTGCACCTCCAGCAGGTCAAGGGAGGTGATTCTGCTCCTCTGCTCTACTCTGGTGAGACCTCACCTGGAGCTCTGTGTCCAGCTCTGGGGCCCTCAGGAAAGACATGAACTTACTGGAGCTAATCCAGAGGAAGGCCAAGGTGGTCAGAGGACTGGAGCACCTCCCCTGTGAGGTAAAGCTGAGGGAGTTTGGATTGTTCACCTTGGAGGAGAGGAGGCTTTGGGGAGACCCTACAGTCCCTTCCAGTACTTAAAGGGGGCCGACAAGAAAGGTGGGAACAGACTTTTTAGCAGGGCCTGTAAATAGGACAAGGGGTAATAGTTTTAAACTAAAAGAGGTAGATCTGGACTAGGTATAAGGAAAAAATGTTGTACCATGAGGGTGGTGAGACACTGGAACAGCTTGCCCAAGGAGGTGGTAGATGCCCCATTCCCAGAAACATTCAAGGTCAGACTGTACAGTACTCTGAACAACCTGATCTAGTGGAACATGTCCCTGCTTATTTCATGAGGGCTGGACTGGATAACCTTTAAAGGTCTTTTTCAACCCAAACTGGTCTGTGATTCTATGATAATTTAAGTCATCCCAAACAGATCACATATATTGCATGTGTAGATTATTTTGACAGTCCACAAAGTGTAACTTCTCCCACAAATGCAACTGTACTACCTATACAGATACATCAGAGTTGCTTCATTAATACAGAATGGATATCTCAGATTTCTAGTCTGTTGAGCATCTGGAACAGCAGGGAAATGTATGAAATGTCTGCTTGATAAAGTAAACCTTATCTTAATCCTTTTCATGTTTATTCTCCAAAAACAAACCCAACACTGACATTTCTGATCTAAAAAAAATATTTTGTCTAAGGGAGATGACCTCTTTGTTTCTTCTCCACATTAAGTGTTTCTATTAGGGAGAACAACATGTATCTAGGTGAGAGGCCCATCAATTTATGTAATGTTCTAAGTGATGGGAAGCATTTCTAAGGCCTTTGCTGAACAGTCTCTGCAGTTTTAAGTACTGTGTTTTGTAAAGGAGGTGAAATGTGGGAGGACTTGAGATTAACAAGAATGATCAAAGGTCTAGAAAACATGTTCATCTAGGGAAAACCAGATAGTACTAAACTTCTTCTGAATGCAAGAGAAGAGAG
This sequence comes from Rhipidura dahli, assembly GCA_013399225.1. NCBI lineage: Eukaryota > Metazoa > Chordata > Aves > Passeriformes > Rhipiduridae > Rhipidura > Rhipidura dahli. Next base: position 294,270 of record VXAC01007788.1, read on the forward strand.
ATGTGTTCTCATAACCATGTTCAGATATTGCAGCAGGTTTTGAGTCCATGGAGGATATAATAAGAAATGGTGAGTTAAGACTGCATAAAAATTAAGACGTGAGTGAAAATGTTCCAAGCAGTAAGAACAGTGAACTCTTAGGGTTGTCTGCAGCAGGTGTGGAGTCTCTGTCGTGGAAGACTTCAAGGACAAGTTAGTCAATCATTTGTTAAAAATAACATGGCTAAATCTGGTTCTGCCTTGAGTCACAGGAATGGGTGATGACTTTTGCAGTTCATTTTACTCTCTTTTTATTCCCCTGAATCTAGTCCTGTAGCTTGGTCATTTGATTTGCTGATTCTCTGAAGGAACTGCACTTGACTGAGAAGTTTTTTAGAAGTTTCTTAATAAATGTAGACTGGGGTGTCTCAGATGACAAGAGTGGACTTTAATTATGTGTCTTTCATTACTGGTTTGGTAACACACTGGTGTCGAAGGGCAGATCTTGCAGGTGTTACCTGTAACTAACTACTGAAGCAATTTCAGAGTCTTCTTGCTGTTGAATGAATAAAGACAACAAATTCGAATTTTCAGAGTAGACCTGTATCTTTGCATGTCAGTTATTAAATGCTGTCTTATGCAATGATATATTTATTGTCTCTTCATCTTTCTCTTAGAAAGGGAAGAAATGTAACCGAACGAAGAAGTCGGCGCGAGCCGTTCGCTACGAGTACAAGAACTGCACGAGCGTGCAGACGTACAGACCCCGTTACTGCGGCCTCTGCAGCGATGGGCGCTGCTGCACCCCACACAGCACCAAAACCATCCAGGTGGAGTTTCGCTGTCCCCAGGGCAAAGTCCTAAAAAAGCCAATGATGTTGATCAGCACCTGTGTCTGTCATAACAACTGTCCTCAGAGTAACATTGTTTTCTTCCAGCCATTAGATCCCATGTCTAGCGAAGCAAAAATATGAAAAGCATGAATTAGATAGCGCAAAAAATACAAGCAGTTTATACAACGCTTGACCCACAATCAGGTGAATGCAACAAATGCATATATGAAACATCTAAAATACTATTCAGAATGGTCATTCAAACTAGGTGCTTTCCTCCCTCCCCCCCCCCCCCCCCCCCCCGTAGTTTATTAAATACCTCATTTTACATTTGCCCCCTCTGAATGTCTTTTACTCACTTGAAGGAAATTTTGTACCTTGGACAGAGCCGCCTTTTTTTCTTGATGGTGGCATAAAGATTACAAAGCCAATAGCTAGACTTTCCCCTTGAGTTAAGGGGATCATGCTGCAAGTTTCAGTAGGTGTAAGACTGGGCTCCTTGAATGTATTCCATGAGGAATGCATAATACTGTATCACATAAGCTTTCAGGCTTTTTAACTTCAGTTTCCATACTGCATATAAACATTTCAGCAGTGTTCTTTTTTCTTTTTAACGAAACTATTTTTTGATGACAGTAAAAATCTTACTGACGAAAGTGTTGCTTTATTGTGCCTTATAAAATACCTTCTGTCAATATCTCTAACTTTGAGGATTAAGTTTGCACATAGCCCTTGAAATGACATAGGTAAGGTCTCTTATCCTGAAGCACAGCAGGTTGATAGCTGGCAGCAATTAAATTTCTCTTCGGTAACTTCAATAGCAGTCTAATCCAAAACTAGCTGAAGTCAGTGTTGTATAAGAATTTGGTTCTAATCAATGTGTGTCTGTAGATATAACTATTTGGATGCAAAAATAATTTATCTGTAAATTCCTCTAAAATACTAACTGTATCATATGGTGCTTCATTTCTTAGAAAGGTGTATATGTAAATAGAAACTGTACATACTGTAATATAACTTTACTAAGTAAATAAACTTTATGTGATCCAAAATATTTTTTCCTAAAGTTGTTTTTCTTAAACTACCAGCTTTTAACAGATAAAAACAATGGGAAGAAAAAGGGTCTGCACACTCCTAAAACTAAGATGCTTTCTTGCATTATTCTTAATGTCCCTCATCCTAATCACTGCGCTGAAAGCCATGCAGTGCCTTGCTACAGGGAAGCATGAAGAATTTGTGGGGCCCATATGCGAAAGGAGGTTTCCTTCAGAGTAAGTTAGCATGGGAGATAGGATGATGTAAATAAAGTTAGTGTGCCCTGAAATGTAGTGGTGCTGGTGGAGTAATTACACAATTCAGGGTTCATATTTGGTTCTGAACAACTAACAAAGTATTTAATTGGATCATTGTACTAGCTTGAAAAACAAACCAGTGGGAGGCACCAAGTCAGAATAACAATTTAATAGGGAAATCTAAAAAAAAAAAACCAAATCCAGAAAACACTGTGTTAAACTGACAGAGTCAGGATACAACCTGACACCCTTTTAGTCAGGGTGGTGGTAGCAGTCCTCCTGAAGTGGTGAATGTGGTTCTGTTGAGGCAGTGATCCTGTAGAAAAAGGTCTGCTCTTCCTCAGAAGATCCAGTGGTGGGTCTGTAGCTCCTGTCCTCTGGGAATCCTGTGGAAAGGGTGGTATCTGTGGTGTTTGAAATCTGAGATTACATCCAGGATGGAATGCTTGGTTCCTCCTTCTGGGTGGAGCATCTCACAATGGGATGATGAGCAATGAGGCAAGGTGTGGATGGTCCCATTAACAGAAGATAGTCCGGAGGGAATCATCTCTGAGTCATGGGCAGGGCGTTGATGCGCCATTTATCAGGAAGATAGTCTGGAGGGAGGGAGGAGGCAAGGAAACACGGCCCCACCTGATTTCAGCAGCTCATGAGGATGGTAATAGAATACACTGCAACCCAGGACAGTCGTGCAACACTTCAAGCCTCACAAAATCAGCTTGGGACCATGTTTGTGTTAGATACGGTATGGCAATAGCTTCAAGGAATATAGAGCCTGAGGAGGGTGGCAGTTCCATGTATGTTAGATCTTGTATGTAGCAGGATTGTGCCAATAGGTCCTAAGAACAGTTATGGAGACATTCAGCTGCTTCGACTGTGAGACCAAGCTTAGCTTGGTGTGTGTCTGTCTCTCTTAGTGACAGCAGAGTTGTACTTATGCCACAATTGTTCTATAACCATGTGATAGGAGACAACTCTGTCTTGAGAAAAAAAGGCAGGAAGCCAAATCTTAACGTATTTGGCCGAGTGTTCTCCTCTGAAGGAGCTATCAAACTCTGGTTTGACAATTCCTGAGGGGTGGAATTCAGCTGGGGCTAAGGCTCCTCATTTTAGCCAATGAAGACTAAGGTAAAGATAACTATGAGCAGGCATCAACAGCTGATGGGCTTTTAGCAACTTTTAGGTCATCCTTGAAATTATGAGGCTCTGGTGCTAAAACTGATTCAGTTAAGGTTTAGATAGGTCAGGTCCTGACCTGGGCTCTTACATGTCTTTCTCCTCTAAATCCACCAGTGATTAATTTCTCTGTAGTCATGGCTATTGTTATCAACACATTCCTGCCTGTCTTAGGTTTTTCAAACAGCTGGAACAAGACTATGTTTGTGCATACATGCAACACTCCCTGCCCTGTTTATAGCGCAATCCCTAATCATAGAATCATAGAATAGTTTGGGTTGGAAGGGATCTTTAGGAGTCATGTGGTCCAACCCCTCTGAAATTAGCAGGGACATATTCCACTGCTTCAGGTTCTCATAGTCCTGTAACCTGACCTTGAATGTTTCCAGGGATGGGGATCTATCACCTCCCTGGGCAACCTGTTCCCGTGTCTCACCACCCTCATTACAGAAAATTTCTTCCTTATATCTAATTTGAATTTACCGCTTTTAACTTAAAACTCCTCTCTCTCAGCCTTTCCTTGGAGGAGAGGTACTCCATCCTTCTGACCAGTTTTGTGGCTCTTCTCTGGACCTGGTCCAAAAGGTCCATGTCCAGGTCCATCTAATGTAACACCTTCTCTGCTAGGAAATGCCAAGAGCTAGACAGGACATGGCCAAGACTCCTTCAAAGCAGCTGAGAAGTGATTAAGGAGTAGATCAGAATCCTGGAGAGATGGAAGAAGGGTTTTTTTAAACTACTTTCATCCCACGTCTCCTCCTGCATCCCCCTTCCACCCCAATAATCAGGCTGGTTTTGTGCAATGCTTCTCTAATATAATGCCAGCTATCAAGTATTCCTCTGGATCATCTTGCAAATTACAGGCATCCTGATTTTCAAGATATGCATCAACCACTGAGCAATGCAGCAATAATGTCTGGACAAATTTAAACAGCTTTTGGATTAATAAAACCCAGCTAATCGAGCTAGATGTAATTAGAGAGGAATACAGTCACCCACTGATTTCCTATGAAATAAAATGGTTCATTCACTTTGACAGTTCCTCGATTCCATTCATACCCAAAGTAATTTATACTTGTGCATCAGTTTATCATCATTGCATTGCTTCTCCTCTATTCCCAGGCTTTCCCTTAATGTTATCTGGATTTTCATGTCATTCCTTAAGTTTTACTTTTATTGGCTCATACAAGCAAAGCACAGGCACCAGGGAGAAGCAGTTCAATAATTACCTTCCACTTTGCAGGCAAGTTAAAAAGCTCGTCTGGGATATGAACCCACCACCCTTTGTACATTAAGGTCATCCACTACTCTTAAGTTTGTGGGTTTTTTCCTCCAGCAAAGGCAGGAGTTTTATTTCTGATATTTTTGAAGAGACATAAATGCAGCTTTCTGGTAGGACTCTTGTGGATTGACCATCTCTTCCATTGGAAAGGGGAATATCTGCACTATGGCATATAAATTCAAGTGCAACTTGGGTAACTCCTTTTGTCTATACTGTTTCCCCAGCACTTTAAACTAGTCTGGACTTCAGTAAACCAGTGCCAAAATGCCCCCCCCATAACCTTTCTTAGTGCTGCTCTACCTGATTTCTATGTCTTTAACCCATTTTGTGATAAGGTAATTATGTTGTTATAAGCACTGCAACCTCCACTAAAGAGAAGTGCAACTGTGTTCAAATCCTTATTAACCATCTTTATAAATGCCAGACCTACAGCAGCCTCAATGTCCTCTTATGTTACTTTAGCATTTCATCAGGAAAAAATATCTTTTGGAAGGGATCACAAGTGTTTCCTCTGGACAAAAGGAGCCAAAGATCTGACCCAGTTTTACTGTCTTTTAGACTACATACATAATACCAATTCTATGGCTATTTTTACCTCAGCTCAGTAGAGACAGCTTTTCATCTGCTATCAGTTTGGTTATATGCATTTAGATTCATTTTACTTTAATATGGACAGTTAGTATCTTAATCTTTGGGCTAATTTCAGCCTGTTCCTGAAAAAGCTCTTGACATTGATTTAAATAAAGCACAACAGTGGTGTGTCAAACCTGTGAAATTTATATGAGTAAACTCCAGTGATAAAATCCTGAACATTTCTGGTGTAGAGCTGTGATTTTCCTAAAGAAGCAAAGTTAATTACTTTGCTTGAGAAAAACTAAATTATCCAAATGTCAGCAATTCATGTTCATATCTCCGAGGATTCACATCTGAGAGTCTCAGGGAACATCACTCAGTGTTCTATATGTGGGTCCATACAGCAGTGTGTACTGAGTATGTGTTGATAAAACAAGCACAAAATACACTGGTCAGCTTTTTCTTCCCATGTTCTCTGAACATATGTACCTTTCCTTTGCTACTACAATTGAAGGACTGCTCCAAAAATAGGTCACTTAGCAGTTTTTGGTGTTAACAGCTGCTAGGCTAAGTACACCTTCAATAACTGATGTTGATGATACCCAGGTTACACCCTACACCACGTGTAGCCTGAGATGTTTATAGCTACTTCCACGACTCCTTCATCTCTAGGACTTCATCAAAACAGCATACTTCTTGTATTTAATCTGCTTTGAATTTCTCCAGGGCAGTAGTCAATCACATTGAAAATGGATTTTTTTTCGCCTTCACTGTGTAAGGAGACTGGCTGACAGCCTCCTCAACTGATGCCTGACACTAGAGTGAAAAGCTCAAAATGGGGAGAATTCTACAATTGATTTCACTAAGATCATGGCCTCACCCTTTGTTTTCCAGTATAATTCCAGGAGTAGTGTATTGTATAATGAAATCATCAGGAAAAATAGAATGTTCCTATTTTTTCTTTCTAGTCTGAGCTATAATTTTTCTTCACCCTGTTTTCAATAATTTCTAGGTGTGTGGGAAGATGGATGGAAAAGATTCATTTGCTGCTTCTAGTCCTAGTATTTATGTATTGTGACTAAGGTGATCTTTGTGAAATAACATTTTATTTCTCTCCTCTGAAAACTCAATACACTGGAATTTATTTTTCTTCTTATTTTTTAATAATAAAATAATTCTTTTGTATCTAAGCTTTCTGTGTTGACAGAGGCTTTGTTTCTTGTTTTTAAAAAAAATTCTAGTTATGTCCAGCATGCTAAATTTTGTAATATGAGCTGTCTGTTGAAGGCACAAAATTTTGTGAGGTGACCTGAGGGAAATTTCTTCTCTCATTTTCCCATTATCAATCCCAGTTTATGCATTACACAGGTATGTACACCTGTCCTATGACCAGAGCTACTACTCTGGTATTAGTCAAGAGACCTCCCATACAACTACAACAGGAAGAGTTTAGTTGCAAGTATCTAGAAAATATTTTTAATTTTTGTTTTACTTATGATGTTAAAATTTTTATTTCTATAAATGTGAAAAGTTAGAGCTAAGTGTCTTTATCATTAAACCCATGTTTAAAATCTCATGTTCTCCATGGACTGTAGAGGGAAGCCAGCAGATTGCCTGCCAGTGATCTTGCTGGAGAACACAAAATTAATCTTACACTAGGCCTCTCCACTCAGATAGGGCCCTTGCTGGTCAATTGACTTAATTGAATGATTTTTAGATTAGCAAACAGGCAAAAAAACCCACAAAACAAAACAAAACAACCTACAACAAACTATTTGTGTCCCTAGAAGTAGATTTATTTTACCTTGGACATGCAAATGGTCATATTAAAATAATGAAGAAAAGTGCCGCACTGACCTAAAACTCTTCACTGTTAATGGATGTTAATCTGGTTGTTTTTATTCAAGGTTAGAAAAAAAGTATTTCTCCCAGAATTTTGCATTTCAGTTCATATAGGAAGACCTGAATCTCTGGTCTCATCTGTTGGCTGTGTTCTTTAGCCTCTCGAGCTATCACCATGCACCAAGACTGTTTTTCACTCTCTTCCATATTTTTTTCCATGCTTACCATATCCCACTCCTTATATTTCACTTCCACTGTGCCCTCAAGAGGTAAATTGTGCATGTACCTGCATACCCCGTGGCCAGGGGCCCTCCCGATGCACCCCATGCACCCCATGCCTGCTGCCTTCTCCCTTTCTCCACGCAGCCTTCAGAATCCTTGTTGTGTCCATCGCAGCCCATTTGCTTGGAGCTAATTGGACCTTTTTTGTGAAGCATGTCAAATTTACTTTTGTTGTGGTAAAAGATAAAGTATATTTAGAAGGATATAATAAATTCCTTTCTAAAGAGAAGAAAGTGTGTTAATTGAGGGAGATTTGCTCTCCTACGCCTCTGAGTCTCGCTCATTAAAGACCCAGGCTCAGCATCTCATGTTGCTTGATTCACAGAAATTCAGAAAGAATCTAAATTTTTAGGCCAAACAGAGACTTGAGGCTACACATAGCCAGGATTGTGCTCTGCCCATCAGGACAGAAGGATAAGTATGTTAGACCTGGTGGGAGGATTGCTAGTTTGGATTGTGTGTAATTATTGAAATGCTTGACAAGTTGGGCCCTCAGCACTCTGCAAAAACTGTATTTTCAGACTGTAAGTAACATTAGACTGCTTACCTCAGAAACAAATGCACGTCTTTGGGGAAAAGAATCAGAATTTTAACATGATATAAGTGTATACCTTTAGCATTCCACAGCTTACATTCTCACTGTGCGGGCTGTGAGTTTGCAATTGTACGTGAAAGTGCCACTCCCGTAACAGGGCAGTGGGAAGGGCTGCCTTTGGCACCGCTGCTCTGCTTAGAGGAGAGACCGAAGAGCCCAGCTTGGGGCCAGAATTACAAGCACTGTTTCACTTCAAATTTATATCGAGAGATGTGTTTGTCAGCGGCACGGCTGAGCTCTCCTGCAAACCGTGGAGAACGGGGACACCTGGTGGCACCGGGGCCTCTGGACTCATCAGGGATGACCTCGGGTCTGCTGCTGAAAGCGGGGGTGCGGTCCGAGAAGGTGAGGCCAGCTGATGTCGCCTATGAAAACTGCCACTGCTTAGGGGCACAACAGGAGCAGGGAAGGACAGAAACCCAGTTTTTAAATGTATCTAAATATCTGCATTATGGCGGGCCCCAGACTCCTCCAGGGCCTTGTTTTCTTTGTGTACATAAACAATGAAGAAGAAAGTTTCTCATCCCAGACTTCCCAGTTAAGTGGGAAAGACACAAAAGATGAAGGGGAGGCCCTTTTCTCTGGTGAGCACACAAGGCAGTAAAGGCTCAGAATATATGAGCAGCTTCCTCCACACCACACACAATTTGTGGTAAACCCAGGAAATGAGCCATTTCTCTTAAGTCACCATCCACAGCCTTAACCACAAAGGCTCTCCTCCTGCTGCTCCTCCTGCTCCTCTTAGCTTTACCCTTCCAAGTCCACTGTGCACTTCAGAGGATCCTATTGCAGAGGAAATGAAGCAATATGCCTTCTTTTCAGAGAACAGAAGGGGTCTCAGGCACTACAAAAGAGAGGCCTTTAAAGAACAGAAGGACAACGCGCCCAGGGAAAATGATGGTCTCTGGAATGGTTATTATTCACTCCTTAGAGAAGGGGTAGCTCTCTGTGTACGATGCAGATGCACTTAAGACAGTCCTGCTTCATCTGATTACAAACCACCTTGGTTTGTGTTACACAGTGCCTGGTGGAATATGGCTTTGCATCTCTTCCTTGGGATGATTGTGAAGGAAATAGCCATCCCTCACTTGCACTAACCACTATTCAGTGTGGTTGCCAAATCTCTCCTCTTCCAAGCTGTAGTGAAGGTTTTAGCTTCCCTATCAGAGTGAAAAAAACCACAAAGGGATCAGTATCTGCAGCCCATGCAAAGTGACAGAACTCCCGAGTCCTTCAAGAGCCAAGGAAACCAGGAGCCCCAGGGCTTGGCAGTGAGTCCCTGCCCTGCCTCCAAGGCACTTGGCACACAGAAATAAAAAATAAGAGAGGAGAAGTTTCTGCTGCAACCTTCAGGCCTGTTGGAAGTGGGAGGGGAGAGGGAAGGGCAGGAGAATTGTTTTGAGAAATAGGAAAAACCTCAAGGCAGCTGCAGCTGTTACACAAAGTTCTTTGAGGTATCTGTGTTCTTCTATTTAAGCTTATTTGGGCTATTGATTCCTGGAAAGAACTGTTCTTGCTTTAATTCACATTTGTTCAGCATTTTAAAGCCTGTCCCAAACTTAAAAAAAAAAAAAAAATCCCTCCAAAAAAACCTCTTGAAATGCAATTGCTGAACTCTACCCAGCTTTTCACCATTTCCATGAAAATAAGTTTTCCAGAGGTTTTCCAGCTTTACCACGAGGGGGAGGCAGCTGGAAAATTATGGGACATCTGTTCTTTGGACTCAAGTTTTTTGTGAAAAAACACTGGGACATCCACAAAAAGAGTGCAAGCAAATCTGTTTTCAGCCCTAAGGAAAAATCAACCTTTTAATGACTATTATCAATTCATATCCTTTTATGTAAAGATTATTTTTTTAAAAACTTATTAATTGAAGTTAGAATTAAATTCATCATTTCCCAGAGGAAGGGTATGTGCTAATGGAAACGATGCTCTTGCTTTTATATATAGAGTAAAATAGTAGAAATTGCTTCTCCAAAACTTAAAGCAACCCACAAACACTTGCTGCATGATTCATATGAAGTAGATAAAAAAATCATTCTGAATTTCATGTGTCTTATAATTCACATTGAATTACAAAAATCATATTTGTGCTGAAAAAGCAGTTGCTTTCTCTTTCTAGTAGAATATTTTATACACTCTAAATCCATTCCTCAAACTAATTAATTTCCCGTGTGTCTGAAACTGAATTTTTAAGGACATAACTATCACAACCTGAGAACATGAGAAGCCTTGAAATGATAACTGAGGCCACCAACAACCTTCAACTGCCCATAGCATGACTAGACAAAGCAGAGGGGAAAGCCATATGAGGCAGCTAAAGGTCAGGTCTCCAGCAGATCAGTGGCAAATCCAAAATACAAGGGACTGGTAATGTATCTCTTGGATGACTTTTCTTGCTGAAGTGCTGAAAATAAGAGGAGGTTTCTCTCTCAGTTTCTCTGATGACTATACTTCAACAGCCATGGAGAATTTGAAGTCCAAGGTCAATGTGAGCAGAGCGCTATGAAAAGCAGCTGGGGAACTCTTTGGGAACACTAATTACAAACCTATGAGAAATGGTCTTTTCCCCTGTGTGAGACATGAATCTATCAAAGATTGGCATTCAATAGCAAGCCTTCAGAATAGGCCACCTTTGAAAGGTTAATGAATAACCTCAAAAGAAGCCCTTATAAAATCTTAAACATGCACAAGATACTAGCCAAGGGCTTAATAAAATACACAAGCCCCACATGCAAAAAAACAGGCAAAACAAACAGAAACCTACGGCAACTCCAAACATAACAAGATGGACCTCATAAGGAGGAATTAACAGCAAATCTCTCAATAACTTGCCTTTTGTGGCCAGAGGTCTGCTATCTCCCCAGGGTACAGAGCACAGAGAAACCAAATTAAACTGTGGTTATCTGATGTCTCTGGTGAGATTCACTCCGTCGCACGTCAGAATTCAGTGGGTAGCGAAGTCCAGGGCTGGGAGTCAGAAAGTCTGCATTTGGTTCCCAGCTCTGCCACAGACTTGCTGTGTAGCACTGCTCTACTTACTCAGCCTTTGTTTGCCTCAGTTTCCACGGCATGAAGAGCCAGGCATTGCAACAGTGCTGCTGCACAGGGTAATGCTGCAGAACCCAGAGCAGGGCTGCTTGCACACCCGCCACGTCAAGGCAGGTAACCACTGTCAAAATGCCAGTTTCTAGATGTTCAGCATCACATATTTTTGAGTTGCTAGGTTTCCTGGCATGGAAGGATGGCTTTCAGACCAGCCTCACTCTATGGACAGCGGATGAAGTGATTACTGGAAGATGTGGCATTTCTTAATTGCAGGAGGTTAGTGTGCCCAGATGTCAAGCAGTGTGGTGGGGGGAGACCACACAGCAGTACCCTATCCCAGGAGCCCGAGGCCACATTGCACAGCACAGCACTGACAAGGCGGGAGAGGGGCTGTGGTCCCTCAGAACCCCACTGAGCTGCTGGACTCTGTTTTTCCAGCTATCAGTGACCATGAGTTGCTCAAGCTGCAGCTGTAGGGGCAGTGTGCTGAGCCACAGAGAGCTGGGGCCATATCATACAGCAGTGATGATAGGGAACAACCGTGCAACCTTTGTAACATGTCAGCACCAAAAGGTGCCTTCATCCCCACAACACCATCTGCAGCAGAGCCGACCCCAGACAATTCACATTTTTGGCCTCCTGTGATCCCTGCAGATGGTGTCATAGCCTGGGCAAACCCAATTTCATAGAAAAGAAACCTTGGAAAGAATTCTGAGACCTTGGTGCAGATCTATAATGCCGCTTGGCAAGGTCTCATCCCATTATGTGCAGTTATTTCCCACACTACCATGGAACAGGAATCCTGCATCCATCCTGGTTTCTGATGGAGGTGTATCTAACCACAGAGACAGGAATTTGCAGGAAGCCTATGGGAAAAGAGGGCTGCAGACAAAGGCAATGGGAATGCACTTGGAACATGGGATAACAGTGAGCTAGATCCTGGCACAACACTGGTATTTAGTCCAATGCATATTCCTTACACATGGAAGAAAGTCAACAGAGCCTCTCCAGTGCCAGGAGATCAGGCAAGCAGCCTGCAAAAATGACTGCCACAAAAGGAAATACCTGAATTAAAAACTAAATCCATTTTAAAAGAGAACAATTAATATTATTGCAAATTCAATCCTTCCCAGCCAACAAATGTCACTAATAAAGCTGCCTGTGTGATGTGTGATGCAAAGAGGTTATGATATCAGTCTCACTCTTTATTTGCTCAAAGAGTTGAATCATTATAATCATAAAAAGGCTTGTGTTAGAAGAGGCATGTAATTCCAGCAGCCTTCCATTAGAAGGCGTCTTGATGTCATGAATTGTGACAGGGAACTAAAAATGTATGAGCCAAACAATCTATGCTTACTTTGAAATAAGATGAAAACAGCCAGGCAGGGGGTGGAATGGCTGTAGTGAAGATGTGTTTCTTGATTACAGACCAAATATGGAAAGGTCAGTGGATGCTACAGCCACTTTGGAGCATCACAGGAACACCATCCTGTTTCCTCTAGGCATTTCTCTCTGCCAGATCCACTGTTTGTACCTCCCAGGTCTTTATTTCCTACTAAGACTTAGAGGAAGGGTTAAAGGAAGCCATGAGTAACTCATTTACAACATTCTCCTCATCATCCTCAATACAGGACTTGTACACAGACCTTACCTGGTTCAAAGCATTTCAAGTTTCTACAGTTTGACACGTATGTTCTCTCGTGGGAATATATATTAAGGCTTGAATTTGTCCCTTTGGAAAAAAAAATATGAATGAGTGAAGTAACTTCAGACAGTTTTCTTGCATTTAAATAGACAAAATTACTTGCAATGATTAATAATCATTAAAATAAGCAGTGGTTATATAGACTGTAATCCAACAACTTGTGTCACAGGAACTGGTTTTTTTTTCTTTATGACATCAGCACATCTTAGCTTCTATTATCCATTAGACCATCTTTTCACCCTCTTGCATTTTTGACATAAGCTGTCATAGAAGCTGACTGGGGCCTTTGTTTTCACAAAGCCATTTTTAGCTGATTCTATATTTCAGATGAAAATGTAATTTACATTTTACTTCTAGGAATACAACAGGACAAGTACAGGAGTACAGTAAGACAAGACAATACAATAAGACAATAGGAATTCAGTAATGCAAGATAAGGAGACTGGGAGCTAGAAGTGACAGAAATTTATTAACAAGTTGCCTGGGTCATAGCCCTGCAGAAAAGATCCCAAAGACCACAGGAATCCTCACAAAGTGTTCTGTATGCATAATGGAGCTCTGCACAGGGGACAATTTCCATAAATTACTTTGGCAACTGAGGACCAGTCCTCCAGCCTTCAGGGCTTTCTCTGTTGTGTGCCCTTTGCAGGTCTGTTTTCCACTGTTTGATTTCATGGTTTTGAAGTTGTTTGAGATTTGCATCCACAAAATCATTACAAGGGAATTGTATCAAGATGTGTTTTAATAGACTTTATTTTTCCGGGCAGTCTTTCTATCCACCTCCCAAGTCCCAGAATTGTACTGAATACGTAAATAAGAAACAGGGTTGTGAAATCACCTCCAGTGTGATGTGGCCCAGGCCAAGGCTCAAAAGACTGTGTTGTTCAGTCTGACCTACATCAGAAGGAAATGTAAAACCTGATTCCTGATGCCCTCACTGTGCTGTGGGCAGTGGGCCAGTCTGAGCTCAACCCTGTCACTGCATCTTACAATCTCTCTTCTGGTACTGCTTTTGATCTATTCCCTATAGGTCTTGAGAGTTCTGAATAAAAGCCAATTTTACCAAAATTTTTTTCATGGAATAAGGTCAGTATTTTAATTGTGGTAAAGATAAGGACAACAGCATGGAAAAAAAAAATCTGTGTTTTCTTAAATTATATCTGTAATATATAGACAAAAAAAGTTCCACAGCATCTCATAGGCTGCAATGAAAGTACCACCAGAAGAAAATTGCTCCTAATATGACCATGTTGCAGACACTTCTAAACTTTGAACAATTTTGGCTCTGAGTTTTTCTGTTTCAGTTCTGAATTTTACTGTTTCAGATAGAGAGACAAGAAGTATTAGATGACACACACAAAGCAGGTGCTCACTTGAAACAGAAATTGTAAGACTTAGAGCAAATACTTTCTGAGAGAAAGGCTAAAATCTCAGCATAAACTTTCTCCAGGTATTTATAAAATATTTATATCACCACTTGGAAAGAAACCTAATTGCATGTACCTAGCATGATGCTGCTTATACTTACAGCTCTGGTGCAACATAGATCATGATAAAATATAATAATAATAGCTAGGATATGGAATTAGCCTCCACACAAACACCTAGCACTCTAACTGGGATAGCACTTGTGCCTAACAAACAGCAGCTGAGACTGTCCAGCCTCTGGGATTTTGAATGTTGCAAAGCAATTCAGATCCAGCAAGAAAATCACTGTCTTTTGGCCAACCAAAGAGCATTCTGGTTTGGGGCAAATTAAAAGAAGATATTGGTCTACCTGGGGAGCCCATACAAAGTGGTTTCATACTGCCTTCTTTGCTGTCCCTAATTGCCAGGACATGCCACTGTTTTTGTTGCAGGAAGGTGCAGATGCTCAGTGAGCCTGGCCCTGGCTTACAGAGGCACAGGGAGAGCTTCAGACATACCAGCCCTGATCAGCCTACAGAGAGAGCAAAGCAGTACCAGGGGGGACTTGGGTTGCCTGGGGACTGGAGGAGCAGAAGCAGGCTGAAACTTCATAGTATATAATGCAAAGCTATACATCTTGGGGATTAAGGGTATTTGACAGAAAACATGGCATTGTGATTTGAGAATAGAAGAGGAGAATGACTGACGTATTACAGCTGCTACGGTGAGCCAGCCAGGCATACACATGCATACAGAAGGAGAAATATTTCTGTGAGTACAGAATATAACTCATATTCCTGGTTTTAGTAAGTACAGGTAAAGGATTTTTGTTTGGAGGAATTTGCTATGCATTTTTGTTACATAACCATTTTCATTAAAGTTGATTTTACAGCTAGAGGAGCAATGAAAGGAAAAAGGCAACAGGAACCTTACAAGACAATATTAGAAACATCTGGCTTAGCCTGCAGCAAACACCCATGGAGAAAAACTATGATTACTCCCTATAAACACAGAGAAGTAGAAAAGCTCATTCAAGAGCACGTGGACACAGGCTGGCAATGAAGTTTAGGCTGGAAGTTTACAAAAGGGTTCCCAGTGGAGAAAGTCAGCAGTATATTCCAGTAGGAAGGGAAAAAGCATCAAACCAAACTTATTTCTAGGACAGTGATTGCTAAAGACCTCTGAACCTTCCTTTTTATTGCAGTGGCAAAGGACTTAAGATTAAATTTGGATTACTTTACAGATCTAGACATTGGACAGTCCTGGCTGTGCATAGTCTTATCAAAGGAAGCATCTGGACACTTCACTGACACCTAAAATTAATTGGGATGCTAAAATTGGGGTTTACACCTCCTAAACTGTTTCAGAGGTGCCAGCTTTGGTGTGGGACCACCAGACAGCAGATTCAGCCACCTTTACACACACAATAACAATTCTGCTTTCCTTCAGGTGACAAGGGCAGAGGTGTTGCTCTCTCTTAGCAACAAAAACTTTTGTCTGGGAAGCACAATATCAGGACCTGGTGGGAACTCACCCTGTTCCATGTTCAGTGGGGAATAAGTAAAACAAGAGGAGGTCAGAAATCTGTGGGCAGATGGAACCATCCCTCCGAATATTACCAGGCACTGGATAAAATACGAGAACAGCTCTGGTGGTAGAGAAGAGAGTCCAGGCCACTTCCTTCCCTGCTAAATGCTTTCTGCCCTCAACTAGAAGGTCATGTTTGTGCTTTTCCTCTCCTGCAAGGAATGCTGAATTTTTTTCCTGCAGTTTCCCAAGAGCAATGCACCTTGCACAGTCCAGAACAGTCAAGAGCTGGCCACTAAAAAGCTGCCTTTGAAGGGAGCCATGGACTGGAAGGGAATAATGGACACTGTTGTCATCACCAAGATATGGGAGGAGAACCAGCCCTAGCTGCAGGTACAGCTTTAGGCTGCTCCAGTTTGCTGGATGACAAAGCTGTAAACAGCTTTCTTCAGGGTTGTAAGCCTCTACTCTGGAGCTTATAAAAATCAAACAAACCTTGCCTTTGCCTAATCTTAAATATTCAGCTTAAACTGAGGTACTTTCCCTTTTAGAAAATTTTCTAGTATTTAACCTAAGGAAGCAATAAAAGAACCAACAAAACTTCCCCAATAAAATAAGGTTCATCTCCTTTTTTTTACCCAGCTTAACCTCTGGGAACAGACTGCAATGACCATCTCTAAAGTGTTTCTGCTTCTCAGCTCTATACCCTGCATCTGCCCAACTCCCACTTAACTGAAGAAAATGTGAAAAACATCCCTCTTCTTTTCCTCCCAAAATACTACAGTATTTTGGACAAATACTTCTGATATGTGAATACAGTAGTACACACAAAATGATGAGCTAAATAAATCATAAACTGGGAAGACAAGACCACGAAGAAATATTTGCCATACTTCATGATACTTTTATTTTTAAAACTGACAAGCAGAGCAGGCAACACAGCTCACAACACATGAAGGGAGAGGACATGCTGTAACACTTAACTTCAAACAACAGAACACAAATAGACTGTTGATCTGCATAATTGTTTAAGCCAGTGTTTCCAAACTTCTAGAGTAATGGGACCACCATTAATGCTAAGACCCTCTTGTGGACCACCATGTACCCTGTATCATCAAACTTTTAATTGAAAACACAACAGAAAGCTGTTCAGCTTGGTTCTGCCGCCCAGCTGTGGATCACTTACCATAAGATTGTGGACCACCAGTGGTCTGCAAACCACAGTTTGGTAATTATTGCTCCAACTGACTCAAGACCAGGCATGTGCCAGAAAAAGCAATGGAGGGGTACAAATGTCATTACAAAGATATTACACATAACTAACCATATGGATACAGAGCTCTTTATACCACCCGCAGCTTTCCATGTGGGAACACTATTCCAGTTCCTGATTGTCTTCTTGCTAATGTCTCCCATACAGTGTATTTTTTGCAGCATATCCTGGGACTTGTTTATATGTATGAGCTTTGTGCCACAGCCAGTAGCTGCAATTTAAGTATAATTATAAGTGGTAGGGAAGGGAGGAAAACTTGGCTACCAGTAAATTTCACAATCAATGGTTCTCCTGCTACTCATGAAAAAGTTTAATTGCTCCCCTTCTTGTTTGCTTCATTGTTTAACTAGTTATAGGCTAGGCTGCTTTTTCAAAGTCTGGGAGTCTTGTGAGTCAGTATTTTAAGGCCTGGTTCTCCTCCTCACTTTGAGGAGGTGGAGCAGTGCAAACCAGAGATCTCTAGCCACAAATGACTACTTTGAGTCTTGCCCAAATACAGTTTTCTTATATGTTTTGGGCATCCTTGGATTCTTGGTTTATGTTTTTAGGTTCATCCAAACTCTAATTACACACTGATCTTTGAATAGCAGATACTTGTTTAACCTGCTGTAATACATGTACACACATGTACTCACACACACAGAGGGTTTATCTGCAGGACACAGTGAGGTGCTGTGCAGAAATGCCTTAACTATCTATAGATGACCTTGCTGAGGACTACACAGCACTGCACAGAACTGTGCTCAGAAGCCCAGTGCACCTTAAAAGCCAACCTTTTCATTTGGGGTGTAGGTGGATACCACAAGGCAGAGAAGCCCAAGTTGTCTCTAAACAAGTTGACTCAGTACGAATAGTTAGCCATGACCCCATGAAGCAGTGTAGGCATATTGTAAAGAACATATTCTTTAATATTAGTACACTTGAGGCTTCCATGGTGCCTTTGGAAAGGAACACTCTCATTCTGTCCTTACTCTCTCATGGACAGGTAAATGCATTCCAGGGAAGTCTCCAAGGCAGCAACAGGCTCAGATTATACAAAAACCAAAGAGGCAAGAAAGGAGGATTTCAAGCTGCCAGAAGGAGTAAGTGGCCCTCTTTGGAGTCCTTGACCATCCCTAAGGTGAACCCTTACAAATGGATGTAAAAGCTCAGAGGAAATTGTATGTGGAATTCATCTTTGGCACTTTCCAATTCAGACCAGGCAAAGCTCTTGGACAGCATTTGCGGCTGCTTGGGGAGCAAACGGCACGTTATCATTTGGATACAGAAAGGTTGGGTCAGTTGCTTTAAACTGCACAGAAAATCAGTGGCAGGGCCAAAAACTGAGGCAAGGAGTGATGATTACATGTTCTGTTCTCTTGACCCTACGCCTCCATCCCAGTGCTCCAAAAGGCATCTCACTTAGGCAAACACAAAGAGGGAGGGAGCAAGGAAGAGTAAGATTAAAAACTCTGGAAAAGAGATTGCAGAGAGGAAGATGTTGCATACCACTCCTAGAAAACTGTTTGACACATGGAAACAGCAGCAATACTCCCAGGCCAAGCCTGTGGAGACAAAATTATCTCTTGTGCAACATTAGTGAAGGAAAAAGACTAAGTTATTTCAAGAATGGATTTGAGCCAATAAACCAACCCATTTTTCCTGTGTTGTAGCAGAATTTTTTCTTACTTTTCTTTATCTTTGACCTTTTATTAGGGAAAAAAAAATAGAGCTGGGCAAAGCTGTACTCTAGTAAGGAAAATATATCAGTAGCATGTGGCTTCATGAAATAGAGGAGCCATGGATGTTTTTATTCAAGGAGGATCTTGTACATATGCTTGGTTTACACAAACACTAGTACTTGCCCATGGCACTCCACACGATGTGCTGTTCCAACACTGCTCAGCCCCTGTGTCTGAGAAATGAATGTGACAGCTAATGAAACAATCCTAAATCACTCCAGGGGAAAAGAAAAAGATTCACTTCTTTTGATTCCAGAGCTTCAAAGGTGTGTGAACCCAGTGATGCTCAGAGGCATTCACAGCCCCTCTCCCATGCTTGGGGCCAGCCTGCAGGAAGCTGCTGGTGCAGCCACTGAGCTTCCTCACACTCATGGCACAGCACAGGGCTGTGGTGAGGAGTGCTCACCACACACCAGCTGCCACAGCTGGGCTGGCACTCCTCCTCTGGGGTGCTGGAGGCAAGGCAGCTCAGCTTCCAGGGAGGCAATGGCTCCGTGTCCTGCTGCAGCCTTGCAGCTCTCTGACAGGATACAGCCAGCTCTTAACCTCTTGACAGGGCTGTATGTGTGAACAAGCATTTATACTTTTTTTTTTCATCTTTTTCACAGGTTGCTCTTGGAATCTGGGAGCTTATGGGTGTGAAATAACACAAAGTCTGCTTTACTCATGATACCTCAGGTCCTGCTTGGAGGAAGTACAGAAAGCAGATCAGACCTAGTTTCATTTTATTCCATCCTGGAAGCTCCTTGAGGAATTCAGAAAGCCTGTGAAAACCCAAAAAACAGACAGAGAAAGAGAAGAGAAAAACCCACAAACAAAGATATCCAACTTTATTTGGGTTCCCCCTAAATATGTTTGTCAACTGCATAGTGCTGCTCACTGAGATGATATTTCCTGTTATGAGTCACTGAGTTACATAAACTCTTTGCCAGTCTCTAGGGCCCTAAGTGGTGCATATTTAGTTTACCTCTATGTCTTTGCATTCTTCTCCTTATTTACTCTTCCCAACTTCCCTCCATCTCTGTCTATGCCCATTGTGGCCTCTCAGATGGAGAGATCTACAAATTAGGTTTTGTACTGTTTCAGTGCAGGTTTTGGGTGCATGTTTCTTTCTTCCAACTTGTCCCAGCAGCTGATTTGGTGTATGGTGGGATCTCCCCACACTTTCTTCCCCACAAACAGTTCCTCTGAGGCCTGCCATAAATTTTCACAGTAGAAGTGATGGATTGAACTCCCAAGCTCCACTTAGTTTTCACTCCACCAGAGACCTTAAAAGGAACTCTTATTTTAAAGTCCCTCTGTGGGACTTACTGTCCACATCAGTGTAGACTGGATCTTCAGATACATCTATCCCTAACACTAGGAGGTTAAAACACTTTGCTGATCTATTGCCTTGCTTACCCTGACTTCTTCCTGTGTATTAAATTGCATAAATATCCTTGAACCCGTGTGTCCAAGAGGAGCTGCAGTTGAAGGACCACCTCAGGGAGCCAACATCTCTTGGACTGAGCCCACCAAACAAAGCTGTGGGCAGCAGCCCCAGGGCACTGGACCCCAGGCTGCCCCCATGGTCTTGTACTTGTCCTCACCTCGGGTCTGTGGCAATCCAAGGCAGCAGGGAGGACCTTGAGCAAGGACCCAGCACTCCATGTCTGTCCCAGAAGTAGCAATGGTGGGCTGCCTCTCCATGCCAGGCAAAAAAGTTCAGCAGCCCCTGATACTGCCAGGGTGACTTGGTCAGCAATCAGGGACTCAAGAGCCACAATTCAACCCCTGCAGCTGCTGTGGTTAAACCATCTTCTAAATTACACAGGAAAATGTGCTTGAAATCATGACTTTCATTGGTTCAGTTCACCCTGCCTGAAAACAGAGTGAACTGGGCAAAAGGAAATCATAGTTCAGAGCCAATTTTGCCTATCTGCACCAGCCTTATCAGGATGTGGGGACATTTGGTGACTGGGAACCCAAGGTATTTTCTGAAACAAAGACATTTCTTAAACCACACAGATTTTTTTTTACAGTTTGTTGTGGTTCATATTAGTTATTGCTTTTTTACCCCACTCTCTAAGAAGCTACTGCTGCTGCTACCTGCAAGCACTGAAGGTTTTTCTATCATATGCAAAAATGATTTTTTAAAATTTGTCATAGGTAGCTATGTCCAGAAATTTGGAACCAAGAACAAACTCTGAGACACATCAACTTGCAACTATTACAACAATTGCTTTTACTGTGCAATGATGTTTAAAGCATACAAATTAATCTTTGCAAATGTAGGATACATTGCTTCAGCAGCTGTGCTTTTGAAGATATTGTGGACTTCTTACTGCAAGAAGACTGAAAATTACTTTCATCATACTGTTTAGAAAAAAAACCAGACAAACCTCAGGGATTACTAATGATGTGTAAATAAACCAAAGTTAGCATTCTGGGGAAGCAGTAAACAGCAGCAGTGCTTGAGATCCAATGTGGTGACCCAGGTAACGATACTGATCAATGTCTTCCTAGAGGAGAAAAAATTAGGGAGTGTAGAACTAGGGACACCATTCAGTTTAAAATTGATAGAGCTTTAAGCTAAACAGAAGGGAACAACATTACAAGGCTGTAAAGGGGCTTTTTGTTGCTATGCCTCCTTTCAGTGTGCAAGGCTGTTACCAACTTTCATTAGTGGCTCTTTTGGCATAAAATTTTTCTCCCATGAAACATGCAGATTTTTATAGACCAAATTAAGATTATTCAATTAAAATCCTGGATGCTTGGCAAGGAAATACAGAAACACAAAAAACACACAAAGCACACAAGAAACAATCAAGTCCCCTGGCAAAAAAAAAGAATAAGCAAATAAATAGTTTGTGGCTTGAAAAATGTTAGGTTGTGTTAGGTTTCAGGAACATCAGGGACATAAGCTCACAAAAGACACAGGAGAGCAAATTTAAATTCTCTTCTAAATCAGAGGCAACCACATGGAGCTCCAGACTGAGGTCTCATATTTTCTTTAAAAACACATCAATTTATTTTACTGAAACATTCACTACATCTGGAACCCAAGACAAGTAGCTTCAACTACTAAGCTTATTGCTTCCTCTCACTGCAGGAATCCTGTAGGATCCCTGCAGAGGGAACCAGCATCATCAGGAGCAGAGGAGACATCCCAGACTGGTCTGCCCACACCATGAGAGCTGTGGTGTGTGCCTGGAGAGAGGCACCTGTACAGAGGAGTAACAGACCTCCTCAAATGGAAGAGTGAACTGAACGTGGATCTTCTCAACCTCTACAGCTGTCTCCACCACTAATTCACAGGGACAGGCTCCCATACTGACCCCTAACCCTGCCTCCTGTGGGGTCTGTCCTCCCACACCACACTTCCTGTGGTTCTTCTTCATGGCAGACGATCAAAAATGGGTAGGAAGAAGGTTCAGCCCTGAAATCAAACCAGGTTAATGCATTAAGGCATAATGCTGATAAACACTTTGGTGAGTCTCATGGCAGGCCCTGCTCTCCTGCACCAAAAGGCTGCGCAAAGCTGGAGCTCTCTTATGTAAAGCAGCAACTCACAATTTCACAATTTCTCTTCTACTTTGTCCACAATTAGGCAAGGAGAAACATTAATTTGGCTTTTATCACAGATCTTCTGATCTTCTCACAGTACTCCTTACTAGTGATGGAAAAGAGGCAGGCCACTTGGTCATAGTAGAGAGCATCAAAAAACACTTTCAGCTTGAGAAGCAAGACAGGGAATCCTCAGACAAGGAGGGAAATGGAGGAGCAGAGAGCAGAGTTCTTACAGGAACAGACACGTAACAACACCTACAGAAACTCTTATATAAGAAATATGGACCCAGCTGGAGGCAGTACCAGCACTGGGGTTGTCTTGACAGTCACAAAGGAAGGAATTGCAGAGGCTGGTTTGCTTTATTTGCTTGCAGACAGAATGAAATCCACACCAGCAATTCTATGTACTTAGTGCTTTCAAGAAGTCAAATTACACAAAGCTGAAAACAATTATGAGCCAAATTATTGCAGAGAAAGAATTTAAACAGGAAAAATGTGAGTGATAATTGGGAACTATTTAAACACAATTTACAAAGTGCCCCAAAAGGCACATTCTCCTATTGCACAAAAGAGGTCAAGTGGAGTTAAAAACAAAAGCAAAACAAAACAAAAGCACAAACTGGCTTAGAGAGGAAATTATATCAGCTTTTGCAAAAAACTCCACAAACAATTCCTTTCCACAATTCAGCCAGCAACAAAATATTAAGCAAACAAATGCCACATATATCATCATTAATAAGGAAGGAACTTCTGATAACAACAGTGTATCAGATACCAGCAAAGGTAGATGAAAGGAAACAATGGAATACAAAGGGGAAGGAGGGGGGAGGGGGTTGGCATTGAAATGATAGTAGGGAGGATCTTTTTTTCCCAAAGCATATCAGAGGAAAAATACCTCCTAAGAGTAGTAATTATTTACAGTTAGATGGTAAAAAGTGGAAGAATCATAGAACCATAGTTCTAGGAGGTTTTGTTGTTGATAAAGGTCATAATATTTTCACTGTGTACTTAAATCTCCATAACGAGATTTTGATTTAGAACTGAAGAACTGGGGGGAAAATAATGCAACAGTAGAAGTTCAGTTTGTTGCATGTTAAATGTGTTTTGAAATGCTGACCCAAAGGAACACTGCAATGCCTCTGAGGCAGGCAGCAGGGTGCAGGGGACAATGCATGTCAGGGAAGGCATTAAGCTGGACCTTTCCTGGCTGCATGCACAGCCCTGTCCCACCACAGATCCCCAGTCAGGCATACAGTGCTCCTGGGGTCTCAGAGGATGCGTGTGAGGAGGAAAAGGCCACATTGTCACCTGTGCGGGGCGATGGAGATACTAATTAGGAGACCCCTCTCCCATGCTGCAGGTTTGCCAAGCTCTGTGCACCATCCCCACAACAGCACAGACTTAGTTACAAAGCACCTCTGGGCACCTCGGGAGCTCAAAAATCAACACAAGAACACAAGTGTGGCCTAACCAAGGCCATATGTGTTGAACACTGAGCCCAGGCCTCTGGACTGCATGCCTGTGCCTGGGTAGAGGTGGATCAGGCAGAGATGGACAGCATAAGGGGGGCCAGCACAAAGTGTCTTTCACCCTTCATGTCCAGCTCCCCAGCCTCCAACTTGGACCTGGGACCTTGCACAGACACCCTTGGGTTTTTTAGGCTTTCTGACAGTTCATTTAGCTTTGAATGCAGCCTGACACCCCACTCTTGACAGACTATTGCTATCAGTGCTGGTGCCCCACGAGAGGCATCCTTACAGTGACTCCAAAGTCCACACTCCTGTGGTAACTTGATCCATGGCATTTATGATGACTTCCAAGAAGTCAGGCCATGAGGACAGTCGTTTTAAATTGCTGTGACAGAAGATATGTGTTTGGCTCACAGCTGGTCTAATGTGAGTATGTTACGTTCTTTTGAAAGGATTTGGCTGAACAACAGAGAGATGCTACCACCTTGCCTCGTCCTAGCAAATGTCCCTGCTGTGCTGTGGGTCAGGCAGAGTCATTCTTGGGGAAGGCAGATGGCAGGTGACATTTTCTCTGAAAATCCTGGGAAGGGAAGAAAACTGTAGGCAGGAGTCCATGGTGAGCAGAGGGAACACCCTCCTTTGGCAAAGCAGGAGGCCTTCAACAGAGCAGAAAGTGGGACATGCAGCAAGGTGCTTCTCTCAGATGCCAAGAGGGGACTGGAAAGGCTGGATGCAACTGAAGAAGCTGGTATATGACAGGGGAGGACTAAGCCTAGGCTTGATGGAAAGGACCAATCCATAATCACACAATGAACAGGAGTGTGATTTGTTTACAGGCTTTTTAAATTTAATCCAAATTTTCCTTGACGTTTTCATGTCATGATTTCTCTTCTGGTAAAGCCTGGCCATGGAGTTCACAAGCTCCTGTGGCATCTGGATGCACTCATTTTCAGAAAAAGGTACAGATCCTCCCAGAGTAGTGGGTATCACCCACTCTTCTGACAGCCAACATCACCTCAAGACAAGGCTTGAAACCAGACCAAGGGCTTTTCATCCATTGCTGCCATTCCACCCTCTCCAGACAAGATTTTGCATTGAATATTACTCATAGATTAATTTAAAAAGAAAGTTTTGCTTATGAGAAGCCTTAAACAGTATTTTCATGGCACATCCTCCTCAGGATCAAAAAGGAAAAAAACCTGTTAACCAAAGGATATTATGATAGTTGCTGGCTAGAAAAGGAAGAAATGAAACCATTGACACATTTCTGCAAAACAGAGTTTTGCTTCCTGTTTCTGCCACACTTAAGGGACAGCCCAGAGGGGAAACAGTGGGGAATGACCATTACATTGGACATGATGATAAAGGTCTTTTCCAGCCTAAATAATTCTATGATTGTCTGACCCCACAAAGCAAAGCTGAAGCAGTGGCTGAGGCTGTATCTGGCTAAAGCCCTTGTCCTTGGTTCTTCCCTGACCTTGACCAATAGTGGCCTGGAACTGTGGATTTCATACAGACTGGATACAAAGTCCTTTCTGTCCTTTGTATAGAAGATGGGATTTCCAAATTTTGCTACAAGCATCTGTAGAGATAATTGCAAACATGTGCCCAAGCTTGGCTTGATCCCCCTCCTCCCTGCCTCACCGCCCGGCTGCTCCGGGAGCCGCTCCTGTCGCTGCCACCCCAGCTCCCAGGGGGACCCTTGGAAGGGAGTGGGGCAGACTTCTCAGAGGGGCATGCAAGCCCTGGAAACAAGAGGATCTGCATATTAGTCCTATTTCTATAAGTTTCTACACAGAAACAGAGAGTGGAGAACAAGCTCACTGAGCTGTTATTTGCAACCACTGTGTTGCTCAGGGAGCGATGCTTCTGGTGAGGTTCACTGCAGGGGCTTCCCTGGCCTCTTGGGATTTGCTTCCCTTCTTATGACTGGTCTCTTCTGTGAGCCCTCTCATCTCACCTCAGCCTTGTAGTCTGCCATGGTGGCTGCAACAGCATTTCCCAGAGAAGGACAAAGATGTGTGGGAGCAAAGTAATTCGGCTTCTCTTTGGAAACTGTTCACACATGCTTCCAGGTTTAAATTCTATCTAGGCATACAGTTATTCCTCACTCTATGAATTATTTCAAGGAACATTACTAATGAAAAAATTACTTTAAAATATGCCTTGCATTGCTTAATAAAATTTTAGCTGTGAGACTTTCTCTACTAACAATTGTAGAAAAAAATAAGGATTTTAATGTCCTGAATTACTCTTTTAAGGTGAGAAACAAAAGGGACTTGATTTAAGCCTCCCCACTATGAAAAAACCCCATGAGCTGCTGCACGATTTTTCATGTTCTGAGGTCATCTTGTTTTCCTAACACATTAGTTTTACGGGTACATCTGAACACAACAGATCAAAAATAGACTGAGCTATATATGTAAAACAGATTAACAGGTATATGAAAAGATGTCAGCTTAATATTTGTATCTTTGGCCTAGATGCTACTTAACATTTTTCAACTTTAATACCTCTTACACATGTATTTGAACTTCTACCTCATTGAAAAGGGAGATTTTAATTCAACATTTAAAGATTATTTAAGAACTATTTTAAGTGTTAAATGTTAAGTGCTTTACATGAAACACGTAAAGTTTCATTTATACTAAGAGAAGTCAGCTGAGATGAATGTAGCACTTAAAGTACAGGGTTATACCATACTTTGTAAAGCATTTACAAGTTAAGTGTGTGGGTTTAGAAGAGATAAAGAAGTTCTTTAATAAGCTTTGAAACTTGTGAGTTAAACCAGCACCAGCAAAAACACTACAGGGCAGTCAATGGCCTGTATCAAGATAGGAATTAAAATGCCAAAATATATTTTGCCCTTTTCCCCTCCCTCCTTACTTGCAGAAACATTTTTCCTGACTTTTGGGACCTCAGAACAAGACACTTTATCTGACCAAAATAGAAGTCAATTTTTATATCATTCAATAATTTATAATACCAAACATCCCATCAGGAGACAAAGATTGCTTGCTTTGTTTGTTCCTTACTGAAAGCTCGCTATCTGGTAGATCATGAACTACTAAGCTCACTGAACATTAATCACTACTACTTTGCAGGCACTCTTAGAGATCCATCATTGTTTTCTCATTTCTTTTTATATACTATTTGGGATAATCTGCGGATTTAAGAATTTATTGCAGGTGAGCATACTTAAAAAACAAAACAAACAAACAAGAAACCCCCTAAACTCGTGCATTTTGAAATACACTTAGGATAATGGAGCAAAAAATTACTATTCCAGCAAGCAGAAGCTATACAGAAATGCAATTAGCAAGTACCTTTATACATATATGACAGACATAATACTTACAAAGATCAAGGTTGTTTTCAGCTATACATTACCATTCCTGGAAAATCAATCTACCTTATTTTTAGCACAGGTTAGGAAATGGAGTAAGGATTAAGTGATTTGCCAAGGACATGGTTAGACAGACTTGAAAAACTGGGAACTGTGACTTCTTTCCAAAGGGAACATGTATCATAGTCACAGCTGGTATCGCTATGTAGAAAAGCTCAGTCTTGTAACTCTTGGTGTAAGAGATCAAACAGATTTTAATAAAAGCCTCCTATTACCAGAGCAACAGGAATTGTCTGTTGCTTCTTAGACTTCTGTCAGGTCTGGGACCTACTCTGAGGCTTCAGTAGGACACAGCAGGTAAACCAAAAGATATGAAAGGTTTCACAGTTTATAAATACTTTTTTCTACACTCCAATGTACTTCTCCCCCAAAGGAAAACCCAATGCTGAAAAACACTTTTCAGCTTTGAACACATGATCAAGTGCCCTCAAAAATCAAAGGGATTTAAGTATAGAGATGTGAGCTAAACACATTTAAGTATCCTGCTGGATTACACTCACACACAAATTTGTTATGACTCATTGAACCCACATTCCAGTTACTGGAATATGTTTAAAGCCAAGGCTGTTGGTACAACATATCCATTGTACAATACCCCAGTATTTTGCCAAGGAACAGTTCTGTGAAGGGTTAAGTGTCTATAAAAAAGAGTTAGGGAAGACTAGAGATGATGAGAAGGGTTTTCTCCTTTTCTAGCATCCAACTTCATCTAGAAAAACACTTTTTAATTTCACTTTAATTAGATCTACTTTAAGGTCATGTTTCCTCCTGTATTTTCAGCTGAGAAATGTGTCTAGGCAGCTTCCATACTACAGACTTGTTCCCTGCTGCCCCTCAGTTCTTGCTTTCAGAGGCTCTGGAGGTAGCTCTGGTCCCAGCAGATGGAAGATGTGCCGTGCTCATCCTGTGACCTGGGAGGAACTGGGATGAAGGCTGTGGCATGTTCAGAGCATCCCAGAGTCACTGGGATATCATATATAGCCAGTCTGTCCCTCACTGAACCCATCTTCTCAAATGTCAGGTTAAATTCCACGAGGCTTTCCTGGAAATTACCAGTATGAGATGAGTAACATTGCTGGTTCTTCCTCTTGATTCCACCAGCCTTAGAAACTCCAGAGTTTTGAATTACTGGCCAGGTCAGAAGGAACCAAATGTTACTAAATATGATTCTATTTTGCTGTCCCAGTCAGAGATCATCTATCCTTGCAAAAAAATTATGCTGTGTGACATTAAAGAGTCATCTTTCCTAGAAGGGTCTGGAGCACTGAAATTCCTTTTGGTTTAAAAATTTACTAATTTGTACAGCTTGGGTAACCAGGACAATGCCAAGTTTAAACCACATGTAGGATTCAGTGTAAAACTAATCTTTCCCCCTCAATAAATTTGTTCGTAAATGGCTTGACAATGTTCTACCTAGATGAGGAGGACAAAAAATAATTCACAGTGGAGAGTCATGATCTAAAGATGATTCAGCATAAAACCAGGATGAAAGGCAGGAAGAGATTAAGCACCTTTCAGAGGGAAATACTTCGTTTTACATTGCAAATAGAGGGCATCAAAGAAAACACAGATGAAACAGATAATAGCAGGAGCTTTTTCATTCAAGTGTTAAAAACATTTTGAAGAAGAGATCCTGCATATACTGACACTTGCAGTGAAGTGCTGCAAAATGGCTTCTTCTGTTCTTTCAGCCTTGAAAATATACTCACTGAAGAAGCAAGAAAAGTTAACAGAAAAAAAAAGGCATCGCCTAAAATGGGCTTGTGAGGGTTCAGTGAGAGGATCTTCAGCTGGAAACAAGGTGTGAAGCAGCAAAGAAAATGTTTGATGCAGAAACAAAAGTTCCAAGAAGGAGCCCTTTGTTAAAGGGGAACAAACTGCCAGTGAAGTGGTTAAACCAGCTCTTAGCTCACTTAAAGTAAAGTGAGAACAGGGGACATTTGCAAAGGCAAAAATAAGATCATTTAACAAGGACTTTCCATTAACAGTGTCTGGTGTGATGAAAGATGCTGAAATTGCATTTCTATCGGGCCCACATCTCCTCAAGGCTGGTTGTTTCCTTTCAGAAAAGTGGCATATACAGGACTTGAGAAAGTGTATAGATGTTGAAATACGCACCCAGCATTTGCATCTTCTCCTGACTAGCAGGTATATTGATGCATCTGTGAAGGTCCCCTCCAAAGGAGAACACTGGGCAGACCATCACTTCTATTTACTGCACCTCTTGGACCCAGATTTTAACCCAATGATTATATGAGTTGAAATAAGGCCATGGAGACAAAGGTTGTTGAAGGTAGGAGATCACACAAATGATGCAATCACATCACTGGGTCAGAAATATTTGTCACTCCCAAGAAGACTGTATTATTCACACACAGAGCATTCCCAGCAGTTGCATTAAACAAATACCTGGACTTAGGGAGCTCCTGAAATGCTTTGCTGAACAGAGCTTTGCAGTCTCAGGACCTTATTTTCAGACCTACAAGCAAATAAGGAATCCTACTGGAGTCCACAGAAACAGTCAGCACCATTAAAAATCTAGTCATGTGGCTAGCTGAGCAATTAGGTATTCAGGCAACTGCCTTAAATTATTATTTCAACACATGCAAAGTCCTCATGCTTTGGACTGAAGCTCTCCTGAGCAAGAGATAGAATCATAGAATGGTTTGGGTTGGAAGGGAACTTTAGAGATCCCCTTGCAATGGGCAGGGACAGAGCTTGTTAGAAGGAAGCACAGCAAAAGAGAAAGTTTCCTAGCTCTGGCCCGCTGCAGCTGATAACACATATCTGCAGAGAAGTACTCTACAGACACCCTCCTTTCTACTTTTCATGAACAGCAGTAAAGGTTCACTTTGTTAACACCTGACAGTGACTCAGCTGAGCCCCCAGTTACTGCTTTTGGGAGCAGCCCCAGGATGAAATGCCACGGGGTGGGCTGAGAAGACACAGGTGCCTAAGTGGTAAAGATGCACTTCTGGGTGGCAAAGCATTGTTTAACAGGCTCAGCTGCCTCACAGCACTACAGGGCAAGCCTGCACCAATGTGGGTAACTGGTTTAGTTTGAAGCATTAGTAAAAGTGATCTAAAATAATCAGGCTGCTTTGTAAGTTAAGCAGATAAGGGCTGTGAAGGATCAGCTCACATAATCCCGACTGCCTCAAATGAAAATACCTTTAGTCCCCATTAGATCATCTCAGCCACTCCATCACTAATTACCACTCTTTTTTGTTTCTTAACTAGGCATATCCTGTGTTGCTTCCTAACCCATTTCCAAGTAAAATGAGCCATATGAGTAGAACTCTAGCTTTTAAACCCTTTAGTGAAATAAACTATTTCTCCTTCTGGAGTGAGTTACAGGGAAGCAATTCTGCAGGCACTGAGGAAACAATACCCCTTGCCAGGAGAGGAGGCAATAACTTCTTCAGCCAGCTGAGAGTCTGTGTCCAAAGCCCAGGAATATCACATGATCTGCCTCCACCACACCAAGAAATTTAACCTTGTGCTGGAGGTGGTGGCTTGTTAAACCACTCTAGGAGGTCCCACAAGAATATATCCTCAGGCAAAAACTAACACTAAATTATGTGGGGATGGACTGAGGGGCTGTTAATGAATTATTATCTTTGTGCAAGCTTTATTTGCTAGTGTATATTTACTTATGAGAATGGAAAATACAGTCCTCTCTATGACATCCATATTATGAAACTAGAATTATGCAAGGGTATAAATGTAGGTATGTGCTCACATCAATCTAAATCCATAAAATAAATACAGATAATAAATGAGCCTCTTTTTCAGAAATAAGTTGCAACAGCTTCTTTCTTATTCAGAAGAGATGTGCTTGCAGGTTAAAAAAAAAAAAGAAACAACAAAAAACAAAACCCAAACAACCCAAAAGTCAAACCAACAACCAACTAAAAAAATATTTTGGAAAGGAGTGGGTGGATTATTTAAATACCAGCAAGGAAGGCAAGCTTGTTAGGATAAGAATGATGTTGACACAAAAGGGATAAGAAGGATAAGAAGATATAATCTGACCATGAACACATTAAGACTTGCCATTTTTTATCATTACAGTTCTGGATTTGGCTTTCACTTAGAGCAACGAGGCAAACAGCTTAACCACAACTCCAAGAACTGCTTGCTGCAGTTCTTTCTAGAGCTTTCCTAGACCAGCTGCCTTCAGCACCCAGGTGGGATGCAGTGATCTTAAAAACTCACTACTGGAAGTATTTGTACACTCTTTTGAGTGAAATTCAGAAATCCAACCTCTAAGACTGTGGATTTGGGGATACTTCCTTTTCTGTCAGATAATGCTTATGATAAAAACAAAGCTCCAAAAGTCCCATCCTAAGTAGCCTTGTGAGACTTAGTGCACACTGAAATTTTTGGGTGGGATTTTCCATGGCCCTCTGTATCTTCAAATGTTGTAACAGTAGTACAACCTAGAAGCTTCAAATCCTTTTCAAGTCCTTGTGCTATGTGCTGTATTATCTTACAAATGACAAGCCTTGAAGTATTTACCCTCATGAATACCCAACTGCCTTTACAAATTCCAGGGCAGAGAGGGACGAGCTGAGGCTCTCAGGCCTTCTCTGCCAGTCACTCTGTGTAGTGAAGCCAGAGCTCCAATGGACCAGGCTGGGATCTTCCATGCAGCCCACAAACAGCCCCAGTGAATGGGTGTGAGACAGCACAGCTGGGTGGCTGCTCTCCCCTTAGTTAGACAGCAGGAAAGAAACACTCAGCATCAGCCCCACTACAGACAAAAGCATTCTTTTGCCCTTCCTCGTTCTTACCTCACTCTTTCCTACTCCCTCATAAACCTGCTCAAGATTCCTGACAGTTTTGCTTCTCATGTACAATGAAATGCCATTAAAAGGGAAGCAATTGCCCATGTGGGAACAGAACTTTCCTGAGGGGCTTTACAAAGGCCACAAAGTGAAGTCCCTGAGGAAATCTAGCACCTTTTCTACAGCTTCAGCACAACGTTAAAATGAGCAAACCAAAGCCCTCAGAATCACATACTTCTCCAGTGTGCAAGACAGTAAACTTGGAATTTGTGTTGATGACATTATTTAATGCACAACTGGAGGGTTCTGAGGATGAGAGTGTGACTAGAACAGAGCAGAAAGGGAGCAGCCTACAAAGGACAGCAAACAGGGAGGAGGAGTATGGAGGGAAGATAGATGAAGTAATAGGCAAATTGTCAGGCAATACCCCAGCCTTGGAAAAGAGATGTGGACAGCATCAGATAATGGCCCAGGGGAGTGAGATGTAATGAGATTGACCTATGGAAAAACTCATGAAACAACCTAAACATTTTCTTCCTTAACTCATTGAACTTTTCTCAATGAACACTCCAAGGAGTATTAAAATGGAATTGACTACATCAGATTTGGGGTAAAAACTGGAAGAATAGCTCATGATTTTGACCACAGGAGGGCTCCCAGGTTTCATGAATGCATATGGAAACCTTTTGAGGAAGGTTAGAATTACATGATGAGGCATAAGAAGGTGAAAGCCATGAAGGTGTACTCTTAGATCAATCTGGATGTCTACCAGCCTAGCTGAGCATGCTGCATATAATGGCTTTTTTCTTCAACAAAGAAGAGAAACAAAAAGAACTGTTTTTCTGCAAAATTCTTTTTTCTCTACTGCCTTAAGAGGATCATTATAAAAATGTCACTTGCTAGATCCCTCAAACAGCAGTATTTCTTCTGGTGTTACCAGTAAGGAGAATCTTAGAATTTTTTTTTTTCCCCAACAAATAATGTTTGGGGATTCAGTGTTTATCACATGGGAAAAGACTGTTCACATCTGCCCAGGCTGCAGCCCACACAGGTTAGATACAGCCCAGGAGAAGATAAAACATCATCTGTGAGCTGCTTCTGACTGTCCTTTTCTCTAGACTCTGCAGAGGTGTACAGTAAGTGTACCACAGTCCTGAGTCCAGTGAGGGGCCCGTGGCCATGGGGAAGCAGGGATGACTGTTCATGTGGCAGTGCAATGGAGGAGGAAGAGGAGGATGTAGTTACTGTTGACCCAGAACACCATGTCCGTGCACCCCAAAACACACCCCAAAAGCCACTTAGAAACACGGAAAAGACTACAAGTGAAAATGGCAATGTGCATCCAGCAAAGAGCAGGTGAATCCAGCCTTCAGCATGTCCTGGGGACTTTGTTAGGTGAAAATGGGCTGACAAGCAGAGGAAGTGATCTGTCAGTGCTGAGACAGAACCTGAGCTCTGGTTCGTCTGGATTGGGTCTGAACTTTCTAGTCCCAGAAGAGAAAATACTGACACTATTAATAGCTGATTTTCTTTGTTGTTAGTAATGGTCTAGTTGGTCATGTGTGGAGAAGTTCTGGTTGATTCATCAGAGCTTTGGCATTCTACCCTCAGTGACATTAAATGCCTCCAAACAAAGACATGTACCTGGGTAAAGGCCACCAGCTTAAATACTCTGAAGATGTTTTTTACCAGCAAAAGCTGGCCCTGGGTTTTAACTGCACTGGAAAAGAAAATGGGGATATATCAGGATCTTCCACATCCTCTTCTCTGCAGAAGGAGTGTGTAAGACCTGACAGAGCTAAGAGCTGGCAGGCTAACACTAAAGCTATTTGCAGATGATTAACAGATCAAAGATGAAATAAAACAGGGAGGTCAGCAGGAAAAAAAATGCTGTGTAAGGTGATAAGAGAAGTTTCCCACTTCAGAAGACAGAAGAGGTTGAACAGGTTGAAGGTCCAGGAGATGCTGCCAGAAGGGGACTGGGGCTGGGGATTTATTTGGTGGGTGTATAAAGTTCCTGTTCTCTCTTCATCCAGCCTCTTCTGATATATCAGTCCTCCATGTAGAAAAGAAGAAATAATTGTCTACTTGCTGCACACAGCCAGGAAAAGAAAAACTCAGGAAAAATATCCCCTGAAAAGGATTTAATCCTTTTCTGTTGAGGGTTTATGATGTCAAATAATTCCACCTCTTTTCTAGTAAATTCCAGTTTTAGGGTCAATCAGTTACAGCTGTGCTAATCCACAGTTACCAATTTCTTTGCCTGCTGCTGTCTCCATGGTGAAACCCGCAGATGAAACCTGGGTGACCTCCATCTGCCTTTCCCTACCGTGTTTAGAAAACAACAGATAAGGTAACGCAGTAAGGTAAGGCTCCAATAACTGTGCACATACCACGGATGCTGTAAGTAGGGCAGGGATTTTCCCTTGTGAGGGCAGGTCTGAATAAGTCACATCCCAAATTTTTGACTTGTAAAGAGAAAGAAACCTGTGGGTTTTTTTACTGCAGCTGCCTGCAGCAATGCTGCTTTTTATGTCAACATACATTTTAGTAAATGTTAGTTTGTACTCTGTAGTGACAGGCTGTTTGCAGTAACCTTGGGAATACTGCTCTTATCTTGTATTTACACAACAAGTGCAAAGAAACGAGATTAGGTATTTTTCCACAATGTTTAAAAATGCCTTTTTTTCTCCTCTCTTGAACAAGAGCTGAACTTTAAACATTTCAAATATTTCCCCCATTTGGAAGACATACTGTTAACATGGAATTAATCATTTGCTGGCAGGTCTGTCCTGGTCAGGGTATACTTATTTTTCATTACTATATCATGTCTTTCAGGTCAAGTGCAACAGTGGTCTGAGGCTGCAGTAAGGGAAATAGAAACTAGTCAAAAACTGACCTGGACTAGGACTACAGACGTGATGG
Source organism: Rhipidura dahli (assembly GCA_013399225.1). Lineage (NCBI taxonomy): Eukaryota > Metazoa > Chordata > Aves > Passeriformes > Rhipiduridae > Rhipidura > Rhipidura dahli. The sequence continues at coordinate 328,944 of VXAC01007788.1, forward strand.
ACAGACAAGTACTATAGCATCTCTGTGGGATACAGAAAGACTCTGGTAAGGAACCAGGCATACCAAAAGCATTTTGATGCATGGGATTGATAGAAAACCAATTCAGCATTATTTGTTGCCCCCAAAGGAAGGGAGTTTTGCTTCTATTGCCCTGTATTCAAATTTTATTTCCACCACATGATTCTGAAAATTTTGCTTTACAAAACTTACCCTGTGCTGTCCCATCAGTGATAGCACTATCAGAAATTATTCCAAAATGTCACATATTAAGCCCCGCATAGGAGCGCTGTGACCAGCTTAACTGGCCAGACTCTATGCATGCCCTTAAACAGACTATCCAACCTCTCCATGCCACAGCTTCATTCATGCCTGTGTAACAGCAGCCTCCCAGGAAGGTTGTGCAGCTTCATTTGTCTCTCTGTGCCAAACCAGCAGAATAAACCCTGCTGCCGTAAGTGCCAAACCCATTGGAAGAGCACTGCACTCCTGGAGCAGAGAGGAGGTGGCAGCTCTGCAGCACCCACACCCTCCCCTGCTCTGGGAAAGCCTGGTTGTATCCCTCTCTCACAGGGCAGAACAAGTGAATCTGTTGGTGGGGACTTGCAGGTTTTTTTAAAAAAATATTTAAAAGGGCATTTTCTCAATTGCACTGCAAGCAGTATCTCCTCTGTCTCCTGCAGAAAGGGGCCGAGGTAATCTGCACAGGAGTGTAATACAAATTTAAAGGTAATTAAAGATGTTTGATGCGGATGTGAGACTGAAGGGAAGGATTGCTGGAACATAAGTTCCTGCTGCTACAATTTCTTTTTTCAGGTCAGGTCGCGCACTCTGTCCTCACTGTCTAAGCCAGACACTCCCCAAGTTCCTGCTCTCTCCTGCAACTAGCAACACCTTCAGAGGGGAGCTCCTTCAGCTTTCCTGAAAAGTTTTTTGCTTCTGGCTGTGTGCAGGAACTAGAGAGCTATTTCACCCTCTACAGATTGATGTATAGGAAGAAGCCAAAAGCAGGGGGAACAGGACTTCATAAACCTGCCACGCATGTGTTTTCATTTGTTAAAGTTTTAAAATCTTCACACATTCAGCTGACTGACTGCTTGCATATAAAGCACTGAGAAGCAAGGAACCATGGCAGGATTGCTCTGGAGCAGCCTCCAGGGACACAGCTAGATTGGCCTAATTAAACATGGTTGTTACTCACGCTATATCCCTGTGAACTCTGGAAAACTTTCAGAGGATAGCACAGACCTGACAATTAAATCTTTTCATTTTCTTGTTCATCTGGAGCTGAAATTGCTTTATAACACAATACAGACTGATCTGCTGTTACCAAAACAGAACCAATATTCAAACAAGTGCAGAAACTGTTGAATATTGTACCTTACTCCATAAAGAGGCTAAAGGCTGGACGTGGAGAAGAGGGAAACAGCAAGTAGAAAGTATCAATCTAACCAAACTGTTAGCTGACCAGGATAGAACACAATCATCAGTCATTAACTACTGTGGTACTGCCAGAACTGGATGGTGACTTTTGCTATAATTTCACCATCACAACCATTCTCTTGGTCAGGTTACTTGACCTGCTTTCAGTGCTTATCTATTAAGGATACGTGACGGTGGAAAATGGGTTTAAAAAAGTAACAGTTTCCTGAAGCAGGGTTATTCCAGTTGCATAACTGCCTCTGAAGGATTTTTCCCAGAGTAAAAGGAGTTTGCAAGGTATGCAGGACACCATGGCTTTTGTTGTTGTGGCACTTGCTCAGCTGAACTGCCTCTAACCCATTGAACATGTCTCAAATTTGGATCACCAAGTACCAAATGTAAATACCCAAACCCTCAAAAATAGTTGTCTGCTCGACAGAAAATTCAGTGCTTGTTCCCAACAGACCTCTTGCTGAAGGCAGAGTAATATCATGAAAAGGCAACACATAACAGAAGAAAGTGATATTTCATCTTTTTGAAATGGTCTAACAGGACTGGAAATCAGAGGGTTTCCTTCTCTGTGCCCTAAGCTAATATTCACTCTGAATATTACCAAAGGCAAATGACAGGTTTCCTTTCAAATACCTGCAGAGCTCATGTTGCTTAGAGGGATTCACAAGGCTTGAGCTTTGCATTAGAGCATTTGAGTTGATAAGGCATCTTTCAAGGGGAAGAGTACCCCATGCCACGTGCAGAAATCACCACAAGTATTTCTCAGCACAGTTATTTCTGCCAATGCAATAAAATAAAATGGCAACACCATGCAAGACCATAGAGCCAAAGGCTGAAGAGAAGTAGGTAGGACAGAAGTAAATTACTATTATTTACTGTCAGAGTAAGAAACACAGTCCAAAAAATGACGTTTCCCTACACACTAATCATCATTCTTTAGTGAAACCAAGAGTTGAACTCTCACAACAACTTTCAATCACTTTCAATTATATTTCAGAAGCAAACGTCTCTGAACACAAGATTATTTTTCAGAGCTCAAATGTTCCTTTGGTATAAATTTCATGTTATTTTGGGAGAAAATAAAAGAATTACATAATTTGTTCAATTTGATTAAAAACCCAAACAAACAGAGCAACAGATTAATGTCAAAGCAAAACAGCAGTGGTGGTCTTCAGTTTGGTTTATGAACCACCACATTAAATCATCACTAAAGTTCACGTTGAAAGAATTAGGTCTTAAGAGAAAGCTCTTTTAAATCCAAAGGAAATACCCTTTGTAGTACATGTAAGAACATAAAGTTTATCATGGCAAGAAACCCTGATGAAAGCTTAAAGGAAAATATTTCTGTGCTACCAGACAACCACAAGAGACAATTTTTAAGTTGCAAGAATAGGATGTTTCCCGTAGCTTTGTGCAGTTATTAGAATTTCCATCCTAACATTTTGGAGGTATTATAAAGCATTCAAGTTTTGTGCTTTTCTAAATTAACCAGAATTTGGCACCTAGAATAATACATTTTTGTCTACTGGTCACAAGAACTTTATTATCTATGTCAACATGATTAATTCCAGTTTACGTCTTTCTCTTAGAGGGATGCTACAGGGGTGCAAGTTGCTGTTGTGCCAGACTGATTTTACTTAGGAGACCTGGCTACCCATCTGTTTATATGGCTGAGATTCTTTCCAGCCCCTCTCTCTTCCCTTCAGCAGCTGCAACCCTCAAGGAGAAAACAGACGCAAGCAACTTTCGTAGAGAGAGGGAAATCTCTAACCTCAAATGAAGGCTTTACAATAGTGGCATTAGTGGGTTCAGCCTCAAAGATACTCCAAACAATAGTTTACATCTGTTATATCATCAGATGTTACATCATCTAGCTACACTAACACTAATGCTCCATAATATGTCTTCTATAAAAGCTGTCCAAGCCAAATCAGGCCATTATCCAGACACCAGCACACAACAGTGTCTACTCCACTGTCTTAGGACTCTGCCCTCAGTGGCACTTGTGGGGGCTTGTCAGGATTATGAGACTGTTACTGCACTGAAGTAGCTAACAGACACCTGACCACATAGGTGATGGCCCTAAATCATGTGTACTGTATGGACTTCACTGTACCAGAAGTTATATGTGTGCAATCAGACCAGTGGGTTTCCTTTGACATTGAGGGTTGGCATTAAGCCTCAGACTAGGGGAACACATCTCAGGCTCTGTCCATTAGAACAGGATGATAAAAATCTGATTTTCTCCTCACAGCTAGAAATCCACTGCTGCACATTTAGCAATCCTTCAACTTCTGTCTTATTTCAACTTCCCCCAAAGTCAAAGCAAAAGATGATGGAGCAGGTATTCCCAGAACCAGCCCAGACCAGCTGTGGTAGAGAAGGGGTGTGACACAGCCCTACCAGTGTTAACACCTTGAATCCTTTCCACAGTTCCAGAGCAGGGCCAAGTGGCCTCAAGCATGGAGTAATCCTGCTAGCTCATGACAGCAAGCATCCTCCCCTCCCAGCTCTGCCCCTATCACAAAACCTAACCAGTAATGACTGCTGTGGGTGTCTATTTTATGGTCTTACTGCTGAGTACCAGGGCAGGGCACCTGGGCCCCGGCAGTCCTCTTACCAGCAAACCTAAGGCTCTTGAGAAGGGCTCTGCCCAGTAAGAGATCTGTCAGCACCCAGCTGCCTGCAAGCCCCTCTGAACATCCCTGTGAAAGGAAATCAAAACACATTAAAAAAACTGAATGTGTGGTTTATTATATTTAAGATGCTATTTGTCTATAGTGTTTAAATATGTCTGTCACACAGTTATCAGTAAATGAATGTAATTTTACATGTTCAGTATTTTGATACACAGTACAGGACTACAAGTGTGGTAAAGGAGCATGAGAAATTAATATTTCCTTGATGCACGCATCAAACCTTGCAGCACCACTTAAAAGCTCAGAGTAAGGACTCAAAATGCAGTATTACAAGCACTACTAAATCAACCAAGAGACATACCTATATTAAACATTAGAGAAACAAAACAAATGACACAAAGGTTTAATGTTTAAGATTTGATACAGGATTAAAATACTAATATTTTTAATGTCCTGGCTTCAAATTAATAAATATAAAAACAATATAAAAATATACACCAGTTGATAAAAGGATGCACTGAGTAAGGTTAGAAAGCTAAATTTCACTTTCAAATGTATGCAGGTATGTCTTTAGGGAGAGGATTTCTGTGTAGCTGCGACTGGTCTTTCGGAAGAAGTCCAAGCTAGTGAGCTGTTCGATGTCACGCACGCGCGCAGTGTGCATCTTCAGAAGATCTTCAACCCACTTTGATTCATCCTCAGAGCTCTGGAAAAAAAAACCAAAAACAACGTTTTATAATAAGTCTTGTCAAAAATCATCTCCAAAAGCAAATGCAACTTGTCTACACATTTGTTCCAGATTTGAAGAAATCTCTGTGCCTTATTCAAGAATGAATAAGGTAAATGAGTTCCAAGAAAAGAGATTTGACATTTAACATGCAAGATGAATCCTATAGTTTTATTTCAGTTTTAGGATGAGGTTGACACAAAGACCATTATCATCTAGAAAAAGACAGCTTCAAGTTGCAGGAGTTTCAGAAGAACAGCCATATGTTTTTAGAAGATCCATTGGTCACTCCATCTTTTTTATCTCACAGAAAGAACTCCATATTAATTATTTTTGTATTACCAAACTCTAGGCTGTTTGGTGTTGAATCCTACCCCTATACATTATTCTCAATTGACCACCACATCATCTAACACAGTAATATTTTAATCTTTCCACTTTTAGGAGACATTTACAATTCTTTACACAACTGGGACAGTGGTTTATGTAGGTACCTAAAGACTCTTGTTATTGGAACATACATACTTTTCACTGATAGAAAAATAATTTCACCAAGCACTTCCTGATACAAAAAAAAAAAAAAAAAAAGAAAAGAAAAATCAGGAAGGATATGCTGCCAGAGTGATTTGGGTCAGGTTGTATTCTCTTAGGGGATAGCTGCTGCCTCATGCCTTGTGCCAGCACCAGCACATGTTGGAGTCATCCACAAACTAAAGTAACTCACAAACACATAAGAAAATCAGCCCTGCAAAACACTGCAGTGACTGGCTGTTTGTGTGCCTCAACCAGCCCAGCAACATGTGCCATGAGCATTGCACCCAGGCCTGGGCACTGCACAACAGGGAGCAGACGTGGGAAAAGGACAAAGCAAACAGGACTTTTGCCCCTTTGGCCCCTCTGGCTGGTACCTCTACACCACTGCTAGGGAAGCAAGTTAGGAATGGTGGGTTGTGTCTCGAGTATTTAGACTTCATGTGTGTGACTTGGAAATCTTGCTGATAAAAATCTACTTCTGGGCCTATTCCTGGAAATGAACCCTTTTCTGACTGTCTCAGCAAGGTCCTCCTACCAAGTGATCCGCTCATAGATCAAGACTAAGCTCCAGCAATGGCAGAGCCTGTCTGGTGCAGTAGTTGTGCCCCAGACCAGAAGTGGGTCACCCAGCAGCAGCCGGGAGGGTGAGCACAGCTGTTTGCACAGAGGACACAAAGTCCCAGCCAGACCACAGCTGGCTGCTCTAAAGCAAACGTCCATGACCCAGTCAGCACCTGCTTGGTTCAAAGCTCTCAGCCCCAAACCAGCTTTCCTCTCCATATCACTAACAACCTGAGGACCAAAACCAGGTCTGGAACAAGAAAAGAAAGATGTGAATTAAGAGGGAAGAGGAGGGAGCACATCCTGCTCACTCCCCTTTGCCATGTACCAGGAATCCCACCTGGCAGCACGTGGCTGCAGGAAGCCCCTACTCAGCCTTCAGCCTGGCAACCAGGAGTCTGCAAACAGGCCTCCACAGCCTTCTGAGTGCAAATGCAGCCACTGTGACTTTTTTGTTTTCTTCAAGCCTTTCTTCTGAGCAAGAAATCTGCAGAGCTCAAAAGGAAGTTATGAGCGAGCTACAAAGATTTTTTGAATACAAGAAGTGTGTAAAAGATCTGCAACATGAATAAATCACAGGACTGTGAGGCTTGTTTAAACCTAGTCCAGCAAGACAGCATTCACATTACTCCAGAAAATCAATCCACTGATTTCCATTTTTATTTTTTCTAGTCCACAACTGGTCCATGAAGCCTCAGGTGCAGCAGCAAGGATTTTAAATACAGTGATCAACAAACCTGGTATTATATTACCACATAACAATGAATGAAGTGTGTACATTTAAAATGATAGTTTTCTCCAACTGTAGTGCTTAGTCTCACCTCAATAATACAGTTTTAGAAGGAAAAAATAACAATAGAAAAAAATGGAGACAAACAGAAGTAGGTGATCAATTAGGAGGCTAACCCAAAATCCAGTGGAAAAATACCAGATATTCTGCACAAGAATCTCTGTGAATATCAAATGGAAAGCTGAGCATGATGCATGTAGACAGGTGGGTGAGGAACTCGCTTATGAAAAGAAATTTAAATGTTTTGCTGAAAAGGCAAACAGTGGCCTAGAGGAAGTTACCAGTAGTTTCTAGGGTTCCTTCAACTTTGGTCTTGGAAAGGATTTTGTGTAATGTTTTCACATGTGCTTCTTGTGCCAAGATCATTAGTTGGTAGCAAAAAGCCCCAACAATTGGGAACTCCTGCCAATGAAGAGGAAGACTGGAATAGCACAGTGCAGGATGCAGATGCCTGAGTTCCCAGTATAGCATGAAATTGGGTTATCCAAACTGACACACGGAAGAGAAAGACCTGAGTGTATCAGCTGTGCATGAATGTGAGCCACCATTACAACAGAGCTATGGAAAAAGCAAATCATAGGAGTTGTGTCCAGTGGAAAGAAAACCATTTTCATTTTGAGATCTGAGCTGCAGTACTTAATCTCATTCACGATACAGGGGAAAAAAAAGATTGGATTGGATGAGATGCATAAGAAGTCTGCCAACAGGCTCATCCCCTCTTAAAAGAGCAAAAAGGATCCTGGGTCTTCCATGAATAGAGAGAAGTATATGCCTTGAGAATCATCATAAATCATCTCTAGGGTAAATCCCAAAGAAGGGCTATTTAAGACATAGAAAAATGTTGACACAAGAATAAATGGGCATAACCTCACCATGAATAAACACAGTTTAGAAAAGGAACAAATTCACTTGAGAAGAGTAGTGGTGTTCTTCAACGGCTGTGTGAAGAGAGAGAATGTGTGTACAGCTAGAGCAGAGCAGAGGGAAAGCTAATATTTCTTCAAATCTTAAAAGAAAACTGTGGAGACGTTAAGGTAAAATTCCTGTATTATCCCATGCATTTCATCCATGAAGTACGCTGAGGTTTTATGCAATCACTTCTTTGGACAAGTAAGGTGCAAAAGTAAGACTAACGCTGGATTTCAATGGCAAAAATTTGCCTAACTGTATTTTCATTCAAGAGCAACATTTAAATATTTTTTGAGTGGTTCTCTGCTATATAATAGGCATGGACCAATATCTGCTAATGACCTTGCAGAAGCAGTGAAGTTTTTCTCAGGCTGTAAATGCGTACACTGTAAGTAGCACAACCTACAGAAAAAAAGAAGCTTGGTTTGAAATGTAAGAAATCAAAGACTAAACGAGACCATTATTATAAAGAACTCATAAAAAAGATTTCAGCAGTTTAAGAGAAATATGACATGCAATATAAGGAGGAAAAAATAAATTACTTTGTCATAAAATTACATGTGGGCAGAGTTACAAGGGCAGAGACACTAATAACCGCCAAAATAGTAATTTCCAGATCACTAATTGGACCTTGATTCAGAGAAAAGCAGTCCAGGGGAAAACCACAATGCAATATAAGTAAGACATTCCGAGACTCCTGGTGGAAGACATCTCTGCCCAAAGCAGTTGAGAATCTAAACAGGGGAAAGCCAGACCTGCTCAGGGGAGAGGGATACTGCTCCAATAGCATGGGTTTAAAAAGTGGGCCCTGAAAGCAGGCAACGCTTGATGAATGAAAAAGAAACAGTGTTCAAGGTCAATTGTGTTCAGAGTTGGAATGACTATTTCTGCCTGTAGCTGGAAAAGGAGTCAACTTTTTTGCCAATACAAAATTTATAACATTAATGTGTTCATTCAGGAAACGGTTGTTTGATGAGTGAGAAAGAAACAGTGTTCCAGGTGAATTGTGTACAGAGTTGGAATGACGATTTCTGCCTGTAGCTGGAACAGGAGTCTTAACATTTTTGCCAATACAGAATTCATAACATTAATGAGTTCATTCAGGAAACAGTCTCCTGGCAGCCTATAGTGAAGTGTCTGTGTGCAGGAATCCACACAGATGTGTAATGGGAGAACAAGTTCAGGCGGAAGGACAAGTCTAAATCCAGCTGCCTGGGAGCTCTGCTGTCCTCGCAGAGCACCAGAGCCCACACGGGACCCAATGCCCTCCTGCCACACGATCTGCTGCCAAGTGTGTGCTTTCTGCAGTGCTGACCAGACCAAAGCCTTCACTAAGAATCTTACAGTAGAAGATCTTGTATCCTAATGGAAGATAGGAAAGAAACCAGGAGGGTGTTTGGCCATCTCTATAGTAAGAACCCAGACCTTTCCCTTGCATCAAGGTGTTCTGGAAACGGCAAGAACTATTATTCTACACTTGGCAGGTTATAGCATCTTCTTGTGATACTGTGTGGGTTGGATGTAATCATGCTGACTGATGCAGCCAGACTGTCGCAGCAGACAGATTGCACTGTACCTGCATATGGAAACTGACCCCTTAAAGACATCAGGCTGGCTGCCAGCACAGTATGTCTACATATACAGCCTCCCCCTAGTCTGCTCTGAAGTTACACTGACAAAATGTAGAATCCTACAGGCAATAAACAATACTGCCAACCTACTGCATGTCAGTTCTTCCAGACAATTTTAGGTACAGTAATAGTTCCATATTTTTACTAATATTGTGGAGGAGTACTGTTGCTTGACAGTGGCACTATCCTGAGCTTCCCATCAGTGAGCACTTGCTTCTAATAGTAATGGGTTTTCACACGTCCCAGGGACATGTTTACCACAGGGCTGCAGGAGTGCACCAAAACTTACATTGCAGCTCTCATCATTGTCCGGCCGGTGGGGAAGGATGTATGAGAGCACAGAGAGGGGTCCATCACACTTGTCGGCTGGCTGAGTGAAATCTAAGCAGCTGGTTATGATGGCATAGTAATGAGTTGGAACAGGGATTGCACTGCCTTCCACAAACCTGAGGGAATAAAGCAAATATTTATCCACAAAGGATGAACTTGTTTGGAAGAAGGTTACACAAACAACATGGTCTTTCCTCTCCTACGTGTGAGGACACACATACATTGTTGAGATGTGTTTGATTCCTGAATACTATTGAAAGTGAGCATCCAATTAGCTCACACTGTGCTACAGAATTACCTCATGCAGTGCTGAAAGGCTTCTTCAGTTCAGAGTCATAGAGAGAATGCATTACTGAATTAACAAAAGACTTGAGCATGTAACTTAACAGCACTGCTCTTAAGTTCTGGAGAATTTTAGAGACAATAGACTCTGTGGAACCTAATTCAGCTTCATCTCAAACCAAGACAAGGATGAACACAATTTCAAAGTCAAAGTGAACAGTTAACTGAATTGTCATTTCCTTATTTTTACTACTGTCCTACCTACATGGGCATTCAATAACTTTAGAAAGAGCTAGAAAATTATGTCCCATCCCAAAATAGCATATAAAGTGGAGGTAATTAATGGTTTAAGATAAAGTCATGAGCAAGAGAAGCAACAGCAAACCAATTTAAAGACAAACTCTTACTGTTTTATTTTGTCAGGTGTGTCATGTAAACCATCATAATCATAGTCAAAGATTGGTCCACTTATAACATTGACTCCATTTCGTTCAGTGGCATATCTCTTCACCAAAACCCTTTGGAAATAGTTCCACACCTCTGTGGGGGAAAAAAAACAAACCAAACCAAACAATCAACCAAAAGTAATAAAAAAACAAAACCCAAAACAAACAGGCAAAACCCAACCAAACAAAAACCCCACAACACACCAAGATTTGGATAAGTCAAAACATGACAAGATTATAAACAGTTTTCTTCTTCCTGAAGATAAAAATCCAGTGGATATTATTTGTAAGATAATAGGGGAAATCAAAGACTAAGCATTACAGAGTAACTGCATCTTCATTCAGTTTTGTCAATAAAGCCTATTCAGACTTCTTTGTTCTCTGTTGATTTTTTTCCCCACCCAGTGATAAAGGAAATGGTACCGCTCCCAGGCTGGCATTGCCATAGGCCGTGCACAGAGATTCTGCTGTTCCTTCACCAAGCTGTAGAAACAGCTATTCACATGTTTTTGATATCCCTGTAAACATTGCCTTTGTTATCTTCTTACAGGGAAATGTGCTGGGGTGGTATGTTTTGGGGGTTTTTATTAATTTTAAAAAGGATACAGCACTGTGATTAAAAGCTAAAACCAAGCATTTTTAAAGAAAGGGAAATACAAAGGTTGTATTAATTCAGTTAAATTCTCCTTTGATACAAAATGTTTAACTTTTAAACTAGGTGCCATCAAAGATGACCAAAGTCATGTCATTACAGCAACCCTTGGGAAGACCATGACACACTTTCTCCCACCACGTCCTCCTCAACCTTAGCAAGTTAAGATTCTTGCAGAGATGGGAAACACACTGGAATCTCCAGTGACATCATTCTTATATTTCTTTTTTCCTTTTTATTTTAACTATCAAAAGTGTACGTAAACAAAACTTCTCAGACTTGTAAGAGTTTAACTCTTGTCTTGTCAGCTCAGACCATTAAGTCCATGGTTCCCTGGAGCTGGTGGCAATTCCAGCCTCAGAAAGCTCCCTTGTACACCTTATCCTAAGCCAGCTGGGGCTGATGCTGAGGCCCCACCAGCAGTGGTCTAACAAGAACTTCAGCCTAATCACTTGGCAGTACCACTCCTCCAGCTGCTCACTCCGCCAGTGCACATGCTTTAGCAATAAAAAACAGTCCAAAAAGCAAAGATTCCCTCTCTCCTCACTGCCTTGAGTTCTGTATCTAAATCAGAGCTCTGTTCCACTTCCCACTGCAACCACATACAGAGCAATGCCAGGGCAGTGTGGTGCCAGCCCAGGGGCATCATTTTTGTAGCTCCAGCAAAGCAGGAGCTGCTTAAGCCAATCTCACTATGGGAAAGATGGACACAGAATTAGTGCCTGTGGGGATGGGATGGGACAGTCAATTATAAAATCAAAGCAGAGGAGGGGGCTGCTGCAGCCAGCACAGCATAAACTGCCACCTCCTATTTAACCTGTTATAGAAAAAGATCCATATAATCAGCTTATCCTTTGCTCTCAGCACTGCAACCTGCACACATGGAGTGGTTTGTAATTCCCCAGGAATGACATTAGTACCAGAATTTTTTTGCAAGGAATCCTTCACCCACTTGTGACAAAGAAGGCCACTAGACAAAAGGAGCTGCCAGAGGTGGGTTGTTCACCTGTGATTAGCATTTCATCAAAATACTTAGATTATAGCATAAAGAGCATTTTTATGAAGTGATTCAGGAGTGGGAAATCCCAGATAATTTTTCATTCTGTAATCAGTCAAGTGCTTTTGCTCACATTTCCAGCGAACATCACCACTTGGTCCTACACAGAGGCTTTTCAGTTAAAAACACTCTTCTGGTTAAAAAGGAATAGGCTCCCATAGGCTTTGATGTTTATCCAAACCTCTCTGGCCTAAAATCTGAATTGGAAATCTCACAAGAACACGCTCTTGAAATTCTTCCAAGGCTTGTCAATCGCCGCCAAGCCAAAAATGCCACCAGAATAGCCTGATGGTTTTCCTACCTCTTGGCAAGACTAGAGAGAAAAGGGATGTGCAGACAAAAGAAATGTTAATAATATAACCCTGCAGCACTGAAAATGTCAGACAGGTTTAAATCATTCCTCATTTTCCATAAATTGGTTTTCTCTTCTTTTTTCTTTATAGGTAAGAAATATGTTCAGTTTCCCTCTAAGGGCACAGAGAGAAAAATCAAATCTAATCACTTGTCCCCAAACTACAAAATGCCAAGAGCACACTCCCAGGCTTGAACATGCTCTCAGGCTCCAGCTGTTGCCTAAGTATGTTCTGCACTAGCTTGGGCTGCAGACAAGAGTATCTGTATGGTCTTAGAGACATTGAATTACTGTGACATAAAGTGCAACTGCTGATCTACAGCATGTCTGTGCTCTTACCTGAGCCAGCACCAAGGAAAATTAACCTTTCTTAAAACCTAAGCCTTTCTTGTGGTATTTATTTATTATTATTTTTTTATATTGTGGTATATATAGCCTTCCCTTAACTAGCACTATACAGGTGCCCACAGGTATTATCTGTTAGCTATAGGTAACTGAATTTTATGTTCTAAACTTCTCCCATCAGTTCATTCCAAAATCCAACAAAGAGTACAAAAAAAAAGCTTGTTGTTAAAGAGAAGTATAGTCATGGAAAAAGAACTTACTTTTGAAGGCAGGATACATTGGAATGATATTTGTTATTAGAAAAGCATCATATTTTGCTTCTGCGGAGGAGCTTAATTCTGAAAACAGTGAAACAGAAAAATATTAATAAGATGAAATATAAGAATTTCAGAAAATACAAAAATGTTTTGAAAATGGCTTCAGATCTTAACCAAAGGGAAAACTGTAATCTAAACAGTAATCTGAATGCTATATTCAGAAGTGCACATTACATACATAAAATTTGTCTTTAACATGACAGCTGAGAATGGAAAGGAAGGATTTTATCTTTACTTCAACTGCCAATCTGTTCAAAATATTTTCGTATAGCTCATCTATTTTTGTTCTCTTAAAAGGCAGAGAGCTGCTCTGCAGGCTTTTACAAAAGAGGCCAGCAATTTTCTGGGAGAGGAGTGTGGAATTATCTTCTAGTTCTGAGCAAGCCTCTGCACCAGTAATTCCATTTCAGAAATCCGCCGTAAAATATTTCAGCCACTGAGTGACGAAGGCAGAGCAATGAATTTCCCAGCTGTCAGAAAGCTGTGCCCCTTTAACATCTACTAATCCCAGATCACTGCTCCAATAATGAAAAGCAAAGCAAGTGCATCAGGAGAATCAAGAACACTTGTTTACATAGGTTTTCTACTATCACTGTACCTATAGGATGGTAGAAACTTTTACAGTATGCAAGAGTCTAATTTGGATTTATAAATTAACAATACATTTATCTTACTGGTGTTTGAATTTAAAATTAGTCTGTTTTTATCTGGTGGGCTTTGCCTGGAGAATGTTCACACCAAAAGTTTTCCCTAAGAAGACAATTGCAAAATCCTTGGGTACTAAAAGCTATGTAAACTTACGAGGAGGGAAGAGGAACCCATAGGAGAGCTGCTTGTCGCCTCTGTAGGCAGCGCAGCTCTGGCTGTTTCCTGGAGAAATGCGGAGGTCAGGCCTCACACAGCTGGCCAGGTGCTCCGGGACACCTGACACCTCTGCCTGCATTGAGGGACATGGAGACAGCACAAAAATGTCATTTCAGCTTTTACAGATAAAAGAAAACTTTTGTCATACAGTTGACAGACTACACAGAAGGCCTTGTGTACAGTAAAATAAACCACTTGGCTGCACAACCAAATCCTGCTCCTGCATTGCTGCACAGCCCCTTCTTCAGGGAGCAGAAATCTCCATGGAAGATAATTCAAATGAAGTCACTCAATAAAACAAACCTCCATTGAACAAAACTTAAAAATAAAATTAAAACAGGAGAAGAAATACATGACCCTTCTGCCTTAAAATTCTTCTCTCATGAGGGACATAAAAGAATCTGGGCATTGTTTACACAGGTACTTGACATCATTTCTGGTGAAAAAATCTCCCTGGGAAAGAGAAATTTTAGGACTTCAAGAACACAGATACCAAAGAAATTTCCCCAGGACTTTGTAAACACATTTCAAGAGTAGAGACAGCACTAACCTGTTTGGAAATAGTGTAGGAAGTCCAGAGAGGCATCAGGAATGTTTCACTGTAGCCACTTTCAAAGTCGTGGTGATGCAAGATATTGTATTTTGTGCGGTACAGTACTGCAGGGCGTCCATATAAAAGATGCTTCTCTAAAGATCAGAAGAAATCACATTTATATTTATTACTGAAAATCTTAAGGACGAAAAAAGAAAAATGGGGATGGCTTTTTGTCACATGCTGATTTTTCAGCGATCATTAATGGGATATTGACCCCAAATAACTACTAAGGAAATCTTTTGACAGAAAGAGAAAAAGCCCTTCAACTGTTCTGGCTGCGATCCCAATTCCAGGCTCACAATTCCCTTTGGGATTAAAAGTCCCTTCTACACTTGAAAGCTTGTTTGTGTCACAGGTTGGAGAGAGGGTGTTTTTCCAAACACTGGAGACTCTTCAATGATCTTTGTGTCCACATTTCAGTCACACATGAGGTGACAAGAACTTTTTTTCATAGCTTTAAATCAGTCCCTGGTCTATCAGTCCTGCCACTCTTCTCTGGACTTTCTCTCCTTCCTATGTTTTCTGTCAAATCCCTCTCAAAAGGGAGGCACTTTAGTGGCCACTCACTAAAAGAGTAGTTTTTTCCCCACTTGGCTGATACAGATTAATTCTGAAGACTGAAGTGGTATTTTTTTGTCAGTTATATCAAAGGAACAAACTAAGAAAAAAACCTTTTCCTAACTTTGGCTACAAAAAGATACCTCCAGCTCCATAAAAACTGCCCTTCCTCTGTCTTGGTGATAAGTTATGGTTAAATGTCCTTAGATAGCTCTGACAAGCTTGCTTATAAAAAGACAAAAACATTGAAAGATATAAAAGAAGAATAAATTTCCTGGATAATCTTGCATTGCCCTGTAGAGTTCATTGAATTTGATAACCTTTTGGCAAACACACTTGGTTTGCTTTTGGAAATTAAAACATAGAAACAAGGAAAGCAACCCAACACAGTTCCCAGATAGACATTTAACCTGAAAGAAAAGGGTATGTTTTATTAGTGCTTGAGTACAGAGGATGTTTTTATAGGGCACAAGAAAATAGTAGGAAAAGCCCAGTCTAAGGACAAAGATGATAAACTGGCTTTATTCAAGAGAAGCTGAAGTCATCTTTTTCTTCTGCCTGTGAATAGTGACATGGTGCACTGTGTAGGAGAAGAAAATTAAATAAAAGCAGGAAGATCTGTAAACTGGTGCTACAGCTTGTCTTGAAGTAAAACAAAACTTGCAGCTTGTTTAAATGAGGACACACCATATCATTTAACAGAGAATTGACAAATGAGCAAGTGCAATTGGTTTGAATGCTTACATAAAAAAATACAGCAAAATACTACTTTTATATTCCTACAGTGAAGAAGAATGAAAACTGTAAACCAAAATAAAAATGTTGAGATCTGAAATACAACAGTGAGGGTGTTTTTTCCTGATGCCAGAAACTGCCACAGTGAGGGGTACCTCTTCATGAATTGGGAAAATCAGTTTAAGAAGATGAAAGCTGCAGAAAGACAATTTAACTCACAAAGAGGAGGACTACATCCCATTAAGAAGCTAAAGGACAGGCTGCATTGCTCATTCACAACAGAGAAACTGAAAATACCTTCATAAAGTATTGCCTTCATAAGGGAATTAAAACAAATCTCCTTAATCATCTGAACAATACAGATTGAAATACCTCAAAAATCCATGTCTAAACTCAAAACTTCAGAATTTGTTAATCTGGACCATTGTTTTGATAAGGGAAATGCTGTGAATTGTTATTCTGAACTTGATCACCACTATGAGAAGCAAAACTCTGCTTTGGTTCACCTTTCAGTCAGTAGTGCTGCTCAGAAAAGCAGTTCCCATCCCCTCTCCTCTGCTCCTATTGCTCCACTTTAACCTGGACCATGGCCCTGATGTAGCTGAGAGTGCAGCCACAGGCACACAGCAGGAACTAGTGTCCAGGAGAGCTGGGAATGCTTTCTCCTGGGAGTAAAATTGACTTGAACACTGAAGAGGAACAGAATTGTGCTGAGCAGCCTGAACTAGCAGAGCATTTGTTTCACTCTATAACCTGCACCCTAAGAGGCAAGCATTAAGACCTAGTCAGGGATTGTCAAAGCATCTGTAGCAACCCTTCTAGGTGAAACCTAAGCCTGGATAACTATGGCAAAACACAGCATGCAAATACAGTCTGGTTCTTTCCCCACTTACAGCCTGTGGTTGAACAGAGTACTGCCTCATGCACCCTCTCCTTTCCTCATGTCTCTGCCTTCACATCTGAGCTTAAAACTTCTAAAGGTGGTGGAATGGAAGAGTTAAACTCACATAATTTTGAAGAGTGCTTTAGTCCTGGTTCAGCAAAAGGTAGTGTGCACTTCCTCACGTGAGCAGCAGTTCATCCTGAGATCCCAGATATCTCATGTTTTTGTGTGCTACTTCAGCAGTTACTCAAAAAGACAATTTACCACATTTAACCCCACCAGGAGCTGCTCTGCTATTAACGACGCAAAGTAATTTACAAAAGAAAGTGAAATCAGCTTTTATTAACTGAGGCACCAGGCTCTTACCTTCTGTTCCCTTGACATGAAAGCGCTTGTTGAGTTCATCTAACTTGTTCTTCTCAAGGACAGAAAAAAAAAAAGAACAAAATTAGGACCACTGGAGCACTCTGACATCTTGTTTTACTAGGCATCTAACAAAACAAAACTAGTGCTATAAGATAGTGATGATTTTCTTGTCTTCACTTTTACAAAAAGCCATAATTGTTCCAAGAGGGCACAAAGATTTCACAAGAGGGATCTTGTGAAAGCAAGTTCTTACAGATCAAACCCTCTCAAAGAAACTAAAATAGCTATAACTTTACCAAAAACTACTGCTAATAGTGGACAACTGCTAAACACCTACCTTATCATCACATGTACATCCTATATCAAAATCTGATGCAGAAGGTAGAGCTACAGGATACAGTGGTTTAGCAACTTCATCTGGCACAGTTGGTTTATAAACATTGGCTCTCAGCAGGTGATTTAAGCTTCCATGGGTGCCATTATTGGGAGCAGGCTTTAATCCAAGCAGATCTATGAAACCAAGGAAAAATGAATGGTGGTTAGACCTCAAGCATGTATTCAGCAGCAACTCTATCGAGCCAAGACCTTTATTAGCAATATTGCTTACACCCACAGCATGTTAATGAAAGCTTTTAATGTAATAAAAACACTGATCTTTTGTCTAAGTCATAAAATTACAAATGCCACATGAATAGTATCTTTGCCTCCATGACAAAATGTTAATTTGCATCAAGACACTGGAAAAGTTTTAAACTGTACAAAGTTTTATTATAACTACTCCTTCAGCTTCCAGTGCAAACCTATGCTCAATGTGCTGACCTTACACCAAATATCTGCAACATAGTGATTTATAAATAAGGGTTAACTACCCTTTAGGTATTACATATTTGGGGAAAAAAAGGTGATTGACATCTTTGAAATGCCCTAAATTTTTATTGTGAGTTACACCTTGAAAGTTTCATTTTTCTAGAAAATCAATACTAAAGAAAAGATCTTAATGAACATCTGTATACATCATGAGATTCTTCTTCGTGGCTTCAGTACAAATTCAGGAAACAATCATACCAGGAAATGCCCGAGAAAACTAAGTGATCAGCCTGAGCTGCTGCATGAGATGTGCAGGTGCAGAAAGTCTGTGAACAGAAACCTCTTTCTTAGACTGCTGAGATGTGGACACCACACATTGTAGGGGGGGCCGTTTGATCTCTGTCAAGCTGCACACACCGAAACTATAGCAACGCCCTTTACTGGCCAGCTCCAGAGCAAACTGGGACCCCTGAGATGTGCCTTCAGCCCTCCTGAAAAGTGCTTGGGAAAGGGGGACTAGGAAAAAAAACACTGGGAGGAAATGAAGCCCTGTTAAAATAAGTTGCTGCTTTTGCAATTTCTCAAGCAGGCAGCTTACCACACATGACGTTGTACAGTTCAATGTTTTCAAAAGGAGGCACTTTGGTCTTGTATTTGAAGGTGGGACCATAACCTATAAAGACAGTCTTAAAAAAATAGAAAGAAGAATATGAAAGAAGAATATTAAAATGTGGGGTGTTTTCACTGAATATTTACATTTCAGAGATTTTCAATTTCTTCTGCCTTCAATGACCCTCCCCCACATTGCTCATACCTGCATGCTGTTTATCTTGTTGTCATAGCCGTGGTCTCCATGAAAGAAACATTTTCCTGTTGGTTTCTTGTAAACATCCACAGCTTTCCTAAATTGAAAAAGGATTAGAAAATTTCCTCAAAGGTGGCTGACCTAACAATATCCTTTGGGGGCAGGAAGGATAAGGTTACAGGACAATGCATTGTTTATCTTTCTTGAATAGCAGTAGTAGGACTGCAGGCTTATACAGCATCCCCAGGGTTTCTCCCTCTGCTCCCACTCTAACAAATAACTCTTATTGATAAAAACCCTAGTATCTATTATTTTCTCAGACTTTGTCATATCACATAATCTCCTGCAGGCTGGGGGTGTTGGACCATACTCTTCCAATCCTCAAAAGGCCAACAGAGGCTGCTCAGAAAGCATTTTTGTGATGTTACAATGCTGCAAATGTCATACAATGCTATAAAGTGCTCTTGCCTGTTTGCCTTCAGCCCAATGCACAAAAATGGGAGGCAGAAACAAAGCTGAAAAAAGAAAGAATTTCATGACGAAAAATAGCTGGGATAATAAATGCTGTACTGTAGGAATGCTAATTATCAGCTTGTTATTGAGATGGGCTTTTTACAAAATAAGTGGAAAAAAATAAGTATTGTGTTGTAGGAATCACAATCACCAGTTTATTTCAGAGTACTTCTATACAGTTTTATAGGGCCATGTGCAGGCAAGACATGCAGAGGACCACATTATCCTACAAATTAACTTCTTCATGTGCAATAAAATAATGCTCAGTCAAAGTTTTATTTCAGCCTTATAATTTACTAGAGTTACAGCAAACAGGCTGTAACTACCAATTACAGTTACACTAATGAATGTATTGCTGGTGAATGAGACCTCTGAAAATTAATAGATAAGACAAAGAAAGACTGATGTAATTAATGAGAAATTACTAAATGTAAATCAACCTGGGCAATCCCATAAACTCCAGTAAAATTCTTAAAACTAAGGCCTAAAATTCAGAGTGTGATACTTTGAAATATACATAATCCCAACTATGGGACAGCCTGCCAGCAGCCAGTGGAGTTATGCAAGAAAGTAAACGGGGTTTCTCATTCACTGCTTCAGCAAAGTGATCCTTGCATAATTCATGGAAAGAGATGCACAGATGTCAAAAGGCACTTACAACACACTGTGTGTTTGCCTGGCAGCTATATGGGCAAAAAACCCTACCATAATTTAAAGCTCAAAACAGACTAGCATGAGCCAAAAGCTGTGTCATCTTCCAAGAAGCACTGAGTCAGATTCATGCAAAAAAGACCCTACCATTCTCATACTGTAATACACAACACATGTCAAAGTATAGTCAAATAGAAAGCTGTGCACGGTCCACAAATAAAGGCACACAAGCATCACTGTATAAGCCTGCCCCTTCCTCCCATATTCCCTGCTCCCCAGCTGGAGGGAGCTTGCACATCATTAGAAAGGCTTGTCAGCTTCTACATTTGAGCTAATCAGTCAAAAACCATAAAGGTGCTTGAGCACATCAGTTTGGGTTTCTACCTTCTATCCAGCAACTGATTTTCCCACACCTTAAAATATTTTGTGTTCTAAACCACATCCTCATGCACCAAATGTGATTGAACCTCACGCAGAGCTCAAAACTCCTCTTGCTCACAGGGTAGAGGAGCAGGATGCAAACAGACAGGGCAATCCTAAGTGTGCCATTTCCTCAGAAGAAAAGACTGAAAATGGGGATGGAACAAAAGCAAGGGTTTACCTTGCCACATGCCATTTGCGATCCACCAGTAAATGGACATCCTCGATTCTTCGGTTGTTGGCATAGTGCAAACGTTTAGGCAGGTGCTGCTTCAAGTAAGGTTTGAAGTGCTGGTCAGGCTTTCTACACTGAAAAATAAATGGTTACAAATTGCATGCTGTCAGCTTAAGATGCACATAAAACCTTTGACTACAGAAATCAAGCTGTTAAGGTCATCACTGATGGCGTCTGGAAAACAAAGTGTACATCTAGAATATGCAGTGCACTCATTTCTGTGCAGTATTTACATGCAGCCAAAGCCCAGGGAGCTATTCAAAGATATATTTGGAAAGTTCCATTCTTGTGACAGTCTTTATGAAACTATCAAACAAAATATCACACATACTTAATTCATGGATGAAGAATTCTAACTGGACCAAAGCTTAAGTTCCAGAGGAAAAGTGAATGCTCAAAAATACACCTCATCTGCAGATATATTTAAAGCCATGTGGTTACAAAATTTGGGGGTTTTGTTTTGGTTTTTTACTTTTAATTTTAAACACCTTTCTTCCATTAAAGGTAAGGTTAGAGTTGAAGGCTATTAAGTGCACTTTTTCAGCGTCTTCAAAGTGCTAGTGAAATGTTTACCCTTAAAGATTACTTTCCAGTTCTGTAGCAGTGAATAAATAGACTCAATTCAGGGAGTAAGGACAGTCCAGGAGATTCTGTCTCTGCACTGCCCAAAAAAGTTAGAAAAGCTACTAGAGAAGCAAACAGCTAAAAACATGACAAACATTAATTTTTGCACATGAAGGGCACCATTTAACGTTCTTTATTTATAATAATGGTCCGTTGATTTTCCTGCCTAAAGAGTGAGAAAAGAAAGCTGAATAATGCCACAAATCAAAAAGTGAGCAGTGAAGTATAGACAGATACCTCCCAGTCCTAAATACTTACTGTAAGGTTGGCAACAATCACTTTAGGATCATCTGTTGAGCAAAAGAGAAAAAAAAAAAGATTAAAACTTCACAAAATAAAACATAAGATTTACATAAGCACACTTCCTAATACTTCCCTGACCTTCACTAAAAGTGCTTTGTATATATCATAGAATCAACCCAGTCATTTGGGTTGGAAAAGACCTTTAATATCATTAAGGGCAACCCTTAATCCAGCACTGCCAAGTCTATCACTATACCATGTCCACAAGTGCCTCATCTTTTAAACACCTCCAGGGATGGTGACTCCACCACTTCCCTGGGTGGCCTCACCACTCTTTAATGAAGAAATTTTTCCTAATATCCAATCAGAACCTCCCCAGGTGCAACTTGAGGCCACTTCCTTTTGTCCTGTCACTTATTACACCCGGGAGAAGAGACCAACCCAAACCTGGCTCCAGCCTCCTTTCAGGGAGCTGTACAGAGAGATGAGGTCTCTCCTGAGCTTCCCTGTCTCCAGGCTAAACACCCCCAGCTCCCTCAGCTGCTCCTCATCAGACTTGTGCTCCAGGCAGACCCTTCACCAGCTCCATTGCCCTTCTCTGGACAAACCCCACACCCTCAATTGTCCTTTTTTGAGTAAAGGACCCCAAATATGAACCCAAGATCTGAGACGCGGCCTCACCAGCGCCAAGTACAGGGAGACAATCCCTGTTCTGGTCCTGCTGACCACTCTGTTTCTGATACAGGCCAGGACACCACTGGCCCTCCTGGCCACCTGGGCACACCCTGGCTCATGTTCAGACCAGCACGCCCAGGTCCTTGTCCAAGGGCAGCTTTCCAGCCACTGTTCCCCAGCCTGTAGCACTGCATGGGGTTGTTGTGACCCGAGAGCAGGACCCAGCACTTGACCTTGTTGAACATCATAAAATTGGCCTTGGCCCATTGATCCAGCCTGTCCAGACCCTTCTGCAGAGCTCTCCTACCCTCCAGCAGATCAACACTCATGCCCAGCTTGGTGTTGTCTGCAAATTGATGCAGGGTACCCTTGATCCTCTCATTCAGGTCATCAATAAAGATATTAAACAGAACTGTCCCTAGTACTGAGCCCTGGGGAACACTCTGGGCCTGGCCATCCAGACAGTTTTTACCCAGTGAAGGGTGCCCCTGTCCAAGCCACAGGCTTCCAGTTTCTCCAAGAGAATGATGTGGGAGACAATATCAAAGACTGTACAAAAGTTCAGGTAGACAAATCCACAGAAGCAGGTCACCTTGTCATGGGAGATCAAGCTGGTCGAGCAGCACGTGCCTTTCCTAAACCCACGCTGGATGGGCCGGATCCCCTGCTTGTCCTGCACATGCCGTGTGAGGGCTTGATCATATGTGGTTGCTTAGGCAGTGCTCTCACTGTTTCCTGATCTGGCCCTTAGCTTAATACTTACTTTGTTTTCTGAAAACACATACTTTCAAGACTTTTGGCTGTTTTACTTTAAAATAAAAAACTATCTCCAAGCACAATGACTTTCCTTGAAAAATTTTGAAAGCGCACTTGAATGCAACAATGCACTCTATTGAAGCAGAAAGGTAAGTATGTAGCATTTTCTGGTCACTTTTAATGTTTGACTGATTTCATAGGCTACTGCTGAGTAAGTGAAAAGCCACAGTAAAATATTTTGGATTTGTCTTTTTGCTATTAAAAGGGACATGCAAGATATAGAAAGCCCAAGCCCAGTAACAGTCCACACTAACTGTTTTCTTCTGCGGGGTGGGGGTAGCATTTTTCAGTCATGAGAGAAAAAACAGGCTAAAAGAAAATCTGCAGATGTGAAAATCTCTTGTTCAAATCGTATTGTTTCGGTTGCTTAAGGCATGATCTTGCTGTGGTTGAAATGGGCTCTAGTGACTCTCAAAACACAAGCTGCAGGCTCTTGCTTTGCAGAGGTGTGTTTGAAGTATTCAAACAGTATTATGGAACAGTAAAGAATAAAGACATTGGTAATTTGCCATTTAAGGAGGTAAACTCAGTTCCAAAGGTAAGAAACATGCTTCTTTATGCTATGTTCAAACTGCTGATTTATAAGCAATCACAGATATTCAAACTAGGAAGCTGCAGACAGAGACCAAAAGAGGAAAAAGTTATTGTGGGAAAATGAGTGGTATGACTCAGAGGTCAGACAGACAAGCTGATCTTTTTGAAAAATATTGTCATTCACTCTCCAGAGAAAACTTATTTTTCTCAGCAATTTGGGAAGTCAAGGATTGAAAGAACTTTAAAAAAAGACTTCTCAGAACTGAAATTTGTTCTCAGTTGACTGTGGAGCTTAGGAATTCAGTCCCATGCTAGTCTACAAAGTTTGAACAACATGTGCACTATTTTCAACAAATCTTTACACACTCACCACATATTCTGCGAGCATAGGTAAAAAAAGTTTATAGTAAAATAGACACAAACAGGTATTAACAAAGTTTTACCACATTCTTATGATTTCTGCTACTATTCTGGAAGTATTTAATCCTCAAAGATAAATCTTTCTATAAAATTTGTCCTCAACCACAGCATATCTGAAGTGTTGAGAGGGAATATTTGGCTATCCCAGCTATCTGACCTTCTCATCTATCAAAAGTTGTCACTCTTGGAAGCTTGGTGAAAAAACACAGGTACTTATGGTTTATTTATGCCTTACACAGTTTGCATGGTAGCTTGAAATGCTGGCAAAGCCACGTTTGCCCTCATATGCTGAACCAGAGCAGCCAGGGTGCTGACACGAGCCCTGTCCTGGTACTGCTGCCCAGGAGGCAAAAGGAGGGCAGCTGATCTGTAGTGCTTGAAATCACAGAGTTAGTTTCACCAGAGGACTCCTGCCCGAGCCCTGAGAGCTATTGTCAAAGATCAGTTCATCTCAAACACTAAGGGTAAACCTCTAAAAGCATGGTTCAAAATAGCAACAAGTTTTACTGACAACATTGGCCCTGAATGCATGTGCTAAATCTGCCTTATATCCTTCAACATCTCCAGTCTGTTGCTGTTTAGCAGCCCACACTACTCATCTATGCCAGAAGTATGATAAAACTACTGAATTTGAAATTAATGAGTCACTTCTTTTCCTATTAGCTCATAAAATATACCAGATGCTTTTTTTTATATCCAAGCTGTGCAGTACTAAGATCCCCCAAATAGTTTTTGTTGACAGAGGAGAAAAGTGCATGAATAAACTCACAATGACACATGAGCTGGCATGTGAAACTGGCTTGGAGTTCCCATTCCTCCTTGATACAAAAGAGTGGTGTTTAACCCAGAGCATTTAAGCCCTCCCCTTGACAGTTCTACCACTGTGGGATCTGTGAAATACAGACTGGAAAGGGAGCAAGCAGCTGGTCTTCAGTGGGATTCCCTCTGAAATTCCTGCCAGCACCCTGCAAATTTACACCCTTTGGACAGCACCATTTCAAGGAAGGAATAGAGTCTAGTTCTCAGGATATAAGAGGTACAATTAAATTAACTTACACTTTAGGTTATTGCTAGACCTAGGGCGAATTCGCCCCAAAGATCCAGGCAGCAAAATTATATCATCCACATTAGTCAGATAGTTGCTTAAAAATTCAGTTCTTTCACAAGTCGTGTCTTCCATCCCTGCAGAAGGAGAATGCAAAATTAATCCACCCCAAAAATTACCACATTTTCCAGAACAGCAAAAAAAAGGAGACCCCAAATACCCTATGTACCATTTCCTTTTGGATGACTAATCTTGTTTTTAACAGTCATCTAATTCCAACATAAAACACTGGTAGGACTCAAACTAGGAATGCCTATACAAGAGAAACACCACTCTGAGCATTGTAGGAACAGTCACCACATATACCATGTGTGCACTGACTCAACTCCAAATTAAGCTCATGGAAAAATCAAAGTCTGTTTCGAGTTTAATGTACTACTTTGGGGATTATTTCTTTTTAAACAAATGATTTTAAGAGGAAGAGCACACAAAAGGTATTGTCTGTTGGTGGTCTGTTCTAAGGCAGCTGCAGATAAACAATTTTCTCTTGCAGACATTTGTGGTGGGGAGGAATGTACTGCCAGCCACAGGAGCTTCTCAGCACAAAACTGCCACCCCTGGAAATCCTTCCTGACCCTTACCCTTCTCTACCCATAGCCAGAAAGGAGGCATATGCCATTTTATTGCTGATGTAGCAGTTCATGTGAAACTGTCAGGAATAAAGATTTAAAAAGAAGAGGACCTTTGGTGGCATCACTAAAAAAGTTATGCAAACTCAGGTTTTTCTTTAATAAAAATTTCTTTTTATTTTTATCTTTACTAATATTTACTATTTCTTCTATTGCAAAGTTTATTCTAAAGTTTGAAGGAATAAGAGACCTACCAGAAAATATCTCTGCTTTTTGGTGTCTACATCTGACCATGAAATATCTTTTTACCTCCTTCCTCCATTATTTTGATGACTCTTCCATCTAAGCTGGGTACAGTCTTACAGATATTCCAGTCTTCCAGTAGGATAACTTGACCCACTGATTGCCATGGAAATGCCTCAGTCTGAAGTCTTACTTTTCTCCTCATGTACAGGAGATCAGGGCTATTAATTTTTTCATTCCATAAAAGCTGACAAGAAGATTACTCTAGGCAAATTATAGCCCTCCTACATGCAAGAAGACTTGGATGTGGTATCAGAAACACCAAGATTTGAAAAGTTCTGTGTGAAGAAGTAAATATCTAGATCACTGTTATGAAAGAAAAGTGTCCCTCCATGGTAGTAACAGGTGAGCTGAGTGGCCAGTCCACACCAACTGGCTCTTTTGGGAGAGTTAAACTACCAGAAAAAAGATCAGCACAAAAATATCTTAAATGGAACTTTGATTTAGGTCACCTATTATATGTACAACTACATTGGTTAAGCATTTATCTTCTGATAAATATTATGGTTTAAAATTTACCATGATCACCAACAAATATAACATTGACACATCGATGTAGTTTCAACTGTTTCAGTCCATCCATTAGTTGTCCTACTGTCTTGTCAATCTCTCTCAAGGGATTCACCATCATCTGTATAAATATTCAGAAGGGAAAAAAAGTTAATTCTGTCATTGCAATGTTCCTGCTTCGACAAATGGGGGTCCTTTGGCAAAACTCTGATGGGAAAACCATCCAGGTCAAGAGGCAAAGCCTTGGCTGAGCTGTTACTCCTACAATTATTGTACCATTTCCTTTTGTATATACACATCACGACTTCATCATGAGAAAGCCCTGCTGAGATGCTGACACGAGACAGCAAAAGATCTTTATGATCCTAGGCCTCCCATAAACATGTGTACAGTTGGTAAAACAATGTACAGATAGCAGAAAAACACATGTGACTTTGGGGTTCAGTTTGTTTCTTCTAGATAGAGAGCAGTACTTTTTGAAGGCTATTTTATGTGAATGGTTTAGTCAAAAAATGAACATGAAATTAAATTTTAGACTTGGGATTCACATGCCAAGTCACTTAATGAAATTCACTTCAAAGGACATCTGATACTAGGATGACAACATGCATGTCACTTGAGTAGCACACGGGGCTCAGAGGGAGCGTTCTTCAGCTTCAAAGCCAAGAGTTTCCAACAGCTCAAATGACAGTTCTGGCAAAATTGTCAGCAGGCCCCAGAGGACACAGATACCATACTGTGATTTCTTCCTTTAAGTTTCTCTTTCATTAAGAAAAAACAAAACAAAACAAAACAGAAAAAAAGCAAGGCACAGGACTATGTTTTCAGCCTTAAGAAAATGAAACATTTTTTTACCAGATGGCACAGAGAAGGGAAAAGCAAGATTTTAGGCAGAGGACTCAGATTTTGTTTTGATTTTGAGAAGAAAATATTTGTTGTCACTATATGGCAACTTCTTCCTCACTTGCCTGATTTGGCTGGTTCTAGTATCCACAGTAAAAAATCCTCCCAATGACAAACAGAATGATAAAAAAAAAATCTGGATGAGAAAAAACTTGATTTTGGCAGAATTTTCTAAAATAAACACCGTGTTAGTGTGACCCAGAAAGAGATGGTTCAGAAATTCTCCTGCTGCCTGAATCATTAAGGGATAGATGTGCAATGAGTCTGCTAGGTTATGGCACAGGAAATGTCAACTCCCATGTGTCACTATAAATACACAGAGAAGGGACTTACAGGAGAGGGAGTCACGGTGGGGAACCGGAGGAACAGTTTCTGCAACATATGGAAGTGGTTCAGACAAAGGGTGAAATTTTGAAGTATTTTAATTCAGGAAAGCCTTAGTAGTCACTTAAGTTAAAACTTTGAAACCTTCAAGTTTGGAAAAAAAGAAAATTGTCTGTTTCAGCATTCTTTCACTCTCCAATACAAAGAATTTCTTCTACAGATGTGAATTCCATTTTTATGAAAGTCTATTTACATTATGTGGATCATATAAGGAAATACAGCTTCTACTCAGAATCCAAAGCTTATTCAAGGAGGTTGGAAATCCAGACAGATTTCCCATTAATGTTTACTTTTTGTCAGCAAGCTTGAGTCTTCTTTTAAAAAATAATAATGATGATAAAAAGATAGAGCAACAATAATTCAAGGATTTCAAGTGATGGTAGTTTTGTTTAGGTACCCTCTTCAGCAATCTGACCTCCTCTTACAGCTCCTTCCCAGATGTGACTTTCAAAGATCTACTAGCAAACAAATAAAACTCTTGTGTATACCTTTCTTTACCTAATATCAACACTTTGGAAGACTGTACAGAAACATTTTATCTTTCACGATACATGGATCTTTAGGATGGTGTTACAATAAAGAATTTTGCAGAATTTTGGAAGTGCTGGGTGTGGGATCTGAGACATATAAAAACAGCTGTATTCACTCACAAGTTTTCTCATAAAAGAAGTCTGGTTAGAAGGAAGAAAGAAAGAATCTTACTTTTTAATTTTTTATTTTTTTTTTAATAATTGGTAGGATCCATCCTGTACTGCATTTGATTGCACTCAAACAGCACCAAAAATTAACTTGCAGATATGATAGCAACTACTGTATAATACTAGGGGGATTTTTTCTGAAATAATGGTGATAAACTTTCACAGTTGACTATCAGAAAGAGTTAGTTAGGGGTAAATTTGGATGACCTTTTCACTCAGAGAAAAAAGGCCAAAAAAAGGAGTGACACATGTTCACGTCACTAGGAATGTTATTTCTACTCTATTTCATGTCAGAAGGGTATAGCCTGGAATGGCAAATTAGTGAGTAATAGCAATATCATCTATAGTAGTTATTTGTTTTCCTCTCAGGTAAATCTGTGCTAAAAGTTCTCTGGAAAATTCCTGTGGTATTATACACGATTTTTTTTGCATGTCCTTGTCTGCCATGTTTTTACACTTAAACAATGTGTCTCAAAATAACTCTTTAAAGTTGAATTGTGCAATAAGTCAAAAAACATCCCCATGAAAAATCTACTGAGAAGAATGTTTATAGCCTCTTGTAGGATACTGTGGAGCATAAAGGCTTTTGTTTCAAGCTTAAAGAAGAAATATGTAGATTGTTAGTGCCAGGTGGAAAAAGACAGTATTCTAAGAAATACACTTTTCATCCACTTGCACTGTTTCCTAATAACGCAATTTCTGTTTGATGTTTTCCTTGTGAAAACAGACTTATGCACCACCTTTTGCGAATAGGCCATTTGTGCTCTCAAAATATTTCAAGGAAAGTCATTGTGCTTGGAGATAATTTTTTATTTTAAAGTAAAACAGCCAAAAGTCTTGAAAGTATGTGTTTTCAGAAAACAAAATAAGTATTAAGCTAAGGGCCAGATCAGGAAACAGTGAGAGCACTGCCTAAGCAACCACATATGATCAAGCCCTCACACGGCATGTGCAGGACAAGCAGGGGATCCGGCCCATCCAGCGTGGGTTTAGGAAAGGCACGTGCTGCTCGACCAGCTTGATCTCCCATGACAAGGTGACTCTGTGGATTTGTCTACCTGAACTTTTGTACAGTCTTTGATATTGTCTCCCACATCATTCTCTTGGAGAAACTGGAAGCCTGTGGCTTGGACAGGGGCACCCTTCACTGGGTAAAAACTGTCTGGATGGCCAGGCAAAGGATTCAGAAGTCCTGTGATAAGAATTCCCTAACCTCTAGTCACAAAATGACTTTAAAATGTGTATTTTTAAAACAAATGTTCTTTCCCTTTTAGATTTTATGAGTCACATTTTCAGGACTTTTCCACAACCATGACAACTAGATACAAAATCTCAAATAATCATCATGCTCCCATGAGCTGGAAGTTACAGAGGCTACAACTTATTGCAGAACTTGTAATAGTTCAGAAGGGTTATTAGCAGCAGTGGTAATGTGTTCCCAGAGATGTTTCTGACATTGCCTCCAGCTGATGGCTGGATTTAAAAATATAAAGAGATTATAAAGATGACTTTCCCTAATGCAAGCAGTCTGAAACAAGAAAAACACAGCTCCCAGAAGGCTTAGTCTGGTTTGGCTGCTCTCCTTTGGGTCCTTCAGTACATTTATAAAATTTTTGGCTGCAAAATACCAACCTGAAGCATGGAGTGAACCCCCAAGTTGAAAAAAAATAAAGAGAGTGTAGTGCCAAAAAAGTGGCACTTCCATCATAAATTTTTGGAACTTACTTTCTTCCGACGAGTTTCCGTAGAATATTGATCCACTTTATGTACTTTTCTTCTTTTCTTTGGAGCTGCAACTGGTCTTTCCTGTCTCCTCTTAGGAGGAAGCTTTCTCTTAGGTCTCTTAGGCGGAGTAAGAGGGGAGCCATAACTACTCTCCTGTACTGGCAGGGAGAGATGTCTGGACTCAGAAAAAAAGCCTGTCTCAGCTCACATCAGATAGTAAAGCTACCTGTGACAGATAATCCTGAAGCATAAATGCTATGGCCTTATCAAATATTTAGGCTTTTGGACAATTTAGGATCTACCCCTTTTTAAGGAGGAATTCACCAAATTGTACTGAAAGCAGAACAGCAGTTACAAGAGCAGACAGCATAAAAGCAAATTAAATTGGTGTTTCGAAAGATACGTGGGGCTTCTGCGTTTGAAAATACATAATTATATAGGGGGTATTAGTTATCAAATATTAATCCATCAATATAATCAAGATGTAAGTTAATTTCAATTACAGCAAAATTAATTGCACACAACTTAATGAGTGTCCAGGGTGGAATACTGGTGGAAATGCAACATTTCACTTGAAGGATGGCTCAGATATGAGTATCAGAGCCTGTCCAGTCTAAATGATTTCTGCAAGGTTTCCCACACCAACTTTTTGGCTGATTTAGTGACACCAAGTACCCTCATCCATAGCACTAGCAGGTACCACTGTTGTGTGCCAGACCCTGCACCTCACTGAAATCCCCAGAACCTCACTTGCCACTATTTGGGGTCTGCAGATCAGAGCTATGAGAAGGTGAGAGTTAACATGGAGCTCACATCCTTCAAATCAGATGGGTAGGGCAAATTAGTGGCAATGCATGAGAAATCTGTGCTGCTACCTGCCTTATTAACAGCTTTATGGGCATTTTTAGAATTTAACTTCCTAGCACTTTCAATATTGCATCTCACTGGGGATTGTTTTTGTTCCTAAACACACAGTTACCTAAGATAGGCTTATGGAAGGAAAAGAAAATATTGAAGGAAAATAAAAGATCTAGCTAGAATAAACTACTATCCCATTAATCAACTTGCTTGTAATTTTAAACTGCCCCACTGTCACTGACTTTAACACTAGTCACAGGCTCTTGGCACTGCTGGAGATGGCGTGTGAGGAGCTGACAGGTGACACCTACCAGGAGATAAACTACAGTATGCTGTGTGCAAAGGAGCACGCTGAGTGCTGGGGAAGAGTTGGAGATTTATGATGCTATTTAAGTTCTACGTACTTAAGCAGCTTCTCCCAGTTGTTGAGTTACAGAGCTCCATAAACAGGGAAGGAAGGAAGGGGATGTTACCATCTGCCATGCTGTTTCATTGCTTCCCACACAAGCAGCTGGAAAGGAGATTCTAGTCCAGTCTCATTCGTCTTTCTCCAGAAAGGCATTTTAAGAAAGCAGCACCAGAGTTTTCTGTTTTTAAAATGCTTCAAGCTTTGTGCAGTCCTGATGAGAGCGGCAGGGAAAGGAAGGATTCTGATTTTACTGTCTCTGAGTTGGCTCAGCCAGAGCTCCACAATGCCAGAAACGCGCGAGCGCGGGAGACACAGGTCTGAACACTGAGGTGACTGTCTCAAGACAGTATGTTAGAGGAGCAGCAGAAACGCCTTAGCACTGCCAGATTTTCACGTATTTAGAGCTCTTATGGTAGTACATGTCTAGAATATTTTATGTAAAAAAAAAGTTAGCTTGGAGGAAAAAAAAAGCCAAGTTCTTATTAACCAGCCAATTCTTAGTCTTGCTTGAGGAGAGTCAGAACAGAGTTATGGAGGAGGGAAACGAATCCTTCCCCACCTATAGAAGGAAACTGTAACATCACAAGGGTAACTAGCCAGCCAAAGCTTTGCTTCTTGACCCGGATGGACCAACCTACCAGAGTTCAACTGCAGAAGCACAGAGGGAAAGAAAAAAAAAAAAGCAGAAGTAAATCAAAAGCAAGCATATATTTTATAACTCCCATAACTGCTCCTGGAAACACAATAGAACCCATTGAAATACTTTCTAAAATGTTTTCAAAGAAAAAAAAATACAAACCACACCCACCCCAAAGCAAAAAAACAAACCAAAAAAAAAAAAAACCCCCAAACAAACCAAGACAAAAAGCCCCACAAAATCCCAAAACCTAGACAACCAACTCATTTACATTGAAATTCATGCTAGAGGATATGCAAAATTACACTAGTGGAGACTAGCTATAATAATAATTCAATTTATATAAAAAACACTGGCAATTCATCAATAAATTTTAAGTGTATTTAAGTCCCTTTGCTCCGATCTTTAAGACACTCTGCACATGGGATACTGTGCATGTCCTGGGAAGATCTAAGTGCCATCTTGATTCATTACACCTCTAAGATTGTACATTTGAAATAAATTTAGAACATTATTTGGTATAATAAGTGTGACTAAAAACTCACTTTATTCTAATAAAGATTTTTAAGATTTGGAGGTTTTCAAGGTATAAAACTATTCTTCAAGCTACTACTGCAGCAAGAAAAATTGGCATTAAATAATCACTCTTCAAAAGAAGAAATAAGAAGCCCATTGTTAATATAACACAGAGTTGTTACAAGCCTGTTTTCAAACATTATTGTTTGGTTGATCTGCCTATGCATGGAGAAAAATGGGGGGTAATACTCCAAATATACTGCTGCCAGCAGTATATAAGAAAAAATGATTTCACAGGGAAGTCATGCTCTTGGTATCAAGGAATTAGGTAAAAGGGATTCTTCTGAGGACTTTCTTCCACATGATGTAAATTTCACAGCTCCTAAAAATTATGCTGGAAGCAGTGTCAAGAGAAACAATATAAAATAGTGCCTAGCTTTTCTATCCCAAAACCAGGCCCCTAACATGCCTCAGCATCCGTGTACTTATACAGCTGTATTCATTTACTGAATTTCCATTCACAAAGTTTGGTCCACTGTTGGAACTGTGAAGCTCTACACACTCTTCTGCTAACTCATCTGTTCCCAATTTGCTAAAAATCAGTTTCATCGTCTTCTTGTGTTTAACACAAAACTATCTGCTTGCAAAACTTCCATAAGCTATTAATTAACAGTTATTAAGAGCCTAAGCTTTGCCTTGCAATTAGAGATCAACCTTCAGATAACCATCCAGAAGAACCCCCACACAGGAAGAGCCTTTGTGGGCTTTTTGCTTTTATAATAAACACTTTGCTACTCTTCACTTTTTAGACTCTTATAAATAATCTGAAATTAGATTGCCACATTGGATACTAAACAGATTTGTTAAAGACCACAGTTTAAAGAACATTTTCAGTGTCATCATCTTAATATTCCCCTTTTAAGTCCATTGAAAAAGCTCCACAACTGTTCAAAAGGAAGTGGTTGTATCCAGATACATAAAAAAAAGAGTTTTCAGTCATAAGGCACACATAGTAATTGTAAAATTTCACTAAGAGGAACTATAAAGCATAATGGAGAAATTTATCATTAAACCAGAGAGCTCTCATTACCAATACCTTGCCTGACTGAATCAGACACAACTCCTGTTCTGAGCCAAATGACAACATGGACACATATCCATGTCTGTCAATCTAGCAAGTGTTAGCAGATCTTAACCTCAGCTTATCCAGAAAAAGGACTGCTTTTCTCCATCCAACATGGTGCTTCAGCACTGATTTGGAATAATTCCTCACACCCATTGCTCTAGGACCATGGCTCAAACTGCTCCAACAGGGCTGCAACCCACAGCAACTTCATAACTGCTGCAAACTGTTTAAATAGCCCAAATAACTCAACCATACTAAAAAATATTAACGCTTCTTCTCTTTGCTCTCTTCTCCAGTCAAGAGCAACCACCAGATGTACACCAAACAAGTAAGAAACTGCTGCTGGTACCTGGCTGCTCAAGAAGATTTGCATTGATTTCCAGAGGGCAGGCATCAGATACACTCCTCACTTTTTGAAGACTGCAAACATCTGTTTACCCTTTGAAAATCTTACATAAAAACTCCCAAAGTCTTGTGATAGGAGCATTTGCACTGGAAGTAGGGAACTTTTGCAAGATGTCAGAGATCACTGGAAATGCCAGATCCCAGCCACTAGAAGCAGGATATTTGGGTACAGAATTTACTTTTGCCCCCCTCCACAAGTCCCAGACAAGTGCATTATCTGTAAGTTCTTGTCACCTGGACAGTGCTGACAGGGGAAACAATAGCCAGCAGTCCCAGCCAGCCACATGGAGTCAAACAAGGGGTTAAACTACAGCAGCATGTTGCACACAATTTTTCATTAAAATGCTTATGGTGCTTTAAAACTCTTTCCAAACTCAACAGTATGGTCCTGAGGGAAGAGTATTGGAAAAGCTTTCTGAACCCCTGTAGGGCCTATATGAAACTGGAACTAGCAGCTTTTTACATTTCCTGACAGACTGTAATTATTACTTTGTATACTGACAGCTGTCAGCTTTAAAGAAAGCTTTTTTTCCTCTCTGCATTTTATCTCAATATTTTCTGTATTATATTTTAATTACTTTTAAGAAGAATAAATTATTAGAGGAAAGTTAAATTATGCTCTTGCACACAAATATACTCCTGTCTTTGCCAAATAAATCTTTCTATTTGCATTATCATATCACATAGAGAAATAGCCTCCTGAAACGCAGAGGCAGTTCCTTCTCCCAGAAGTGAGTTTTACATGATAAATCCTTTAGAAGATAATTTTGTTTTCTCTGGCAGAGGGGAAGCACACTTCAGAAACAGGTGAAAACAAAGTTGCTAAAAATGTTACTTTTGAGCAGCTCTAATTTTTCGGTGAAAAAAAAAAAGTATTAGAGACATCTGCTTTTCCTGTAAAAAAAAAAAATCTGTACTAACCTCTGAGTTGAAAGGACCATATCTGTGGCCAGCAGCATCTGGTTGCTCAGAGTAGAAGGCATAAACATAAGGCCTGAAAGAAAGAAAGGTCTTGTTCAGGTTAGCTTTCCTTCGACAACACCACAAAAACACGAGCCTGCGGGGTCAAGCCAAATCAAGTCGGTTTCCAATGAGACTTAGCTCTATGGAAAAAGAACTGTTTCTCAGTCATTGAATCCCAGAATTATTTAGCAGTCCTTTGTTTCCATGGTATAATTAGTTGTTTTGCAGTTTTATATACATATATGGCACATGGGGTACTGTCTGAGGACACATGCCCATTCTAAATCTTGTAGGAGAAATCACAACAGCAGCTCGCCTGAGCCTTGCAGCCAGCAGCATGTGAGAACTTGTGTACCAAAACCCACTCATAATTAAAATCATAACATTTTCCTAGAGCTTGGTGTCCAGTTCTACAACTGCCATTGTCTGTAACGTTGTTAAACCATGTTAGGCTCAGTAGGATAAGAACAATCCCAGTTAATCCAAGGAACTACATGCTTTTTGACAAGAAATAAATTCATACCCCACATTTATTTGGAAGAGTCAAACTGCTGATGGTTAAAAGCTGATATAAGACCAAAAAGAAACAAAACAAAAAACCCAAACCAACCAAACAAAAGAAAACCAAATCCCAAATAACTCACACTAAACAAAAAACCCAAACAAATCCTTAAATTGGTGATGCCTTATAACAGACAAATTTTAGAATAAAATTTCTGCCTGCTTTTCCAGCTACTTATAAAGAGAAGACAAACTAACAGTTATGCAACAGCAGATGACAATAAGTGAATTACCTTTCATTGTCTGGAAGGGTTAACCACTGAAGTATTGTCAATATTCTGCGCTCATGAGGGATGACACTGGACCACAAAATACAAAAATACACCTTGTTATCATAGGATACAAAAAGCATCAACAAAACCTTGCTATGAACTGATTCTAATATGAATATAATGCATCATCGTAGCATAATTTGCTTTTAGCATGCTCTATCTTCTTTGTTGCTTAATTCTGATTGTTAATTTGCAAACAGAATAACATCAGACCTCCTGAATGTCTACATACTCCAACAGAAAGATGATTAAAATTTTGCAAGTGTAGTCAGAACTCAAAGCAGTAAATCTAACTCTTCTAAATCAGAGTGAATAAAAGATCCATTCTGGTGGCTTGAAGCCAGGTGAACTTCTTTGTATGCACAATAACGTTGCCATTGGATAGCTGGCACAAGCAAAATCCACTACATTGCTCATACCAGCAGAGGTTTAAATAACCACCCTTCTCTGGTAGTCTTGCAGACACTGGAAAAGTTTGCATTGCTTTGACAGTAGCCAAACTGAGGGCTAGGCTGGTGTGAACCAGAACAGAGCCATCTGAAACACCAGGCCAGCAGCACAGGCACTGGAACAACCCTGACAGCTTCTCACTCTGCAGAGCAGACCCATCCTACTTTCCTGTTTGTACAGGGATTGCCATTCTCACTTGGCTGCTGAGGCCAAGTTCATGCTATGAGAATGACTAACCTTTGAAACAGCTGGTAAAATTCCAAATATCTCATCCTAGGAAGGCTCTGCAGGTCAGTGACCACACATTTTAATACAAAAGCACAGTTGGTGCAGATTCCATTAGATCAATAGCAGAATTCCAAGGCAGGAATCAGACACCACCATCAGTCACCACAGTGAACTGAATTCAGCACTCTCTGGAAACCTCTGGCAGAGAAATAGAGGTGGCAAGAGCCATTTGGAAATACCTTCATTTTTAATGCCTTATAGACAAACAGTGGTCCTCAGTCTCCAACTACAAGGAGAACTTTTGGTTGTAAAAAAAAAAAAAACCAACCCATAAAAATGAGAATTCATGCTAGAACTTACAAATAAGTCAAAATTTTAAACTGGAATAATAATCTTTGATATTGTCCCATTTTTATATTTTTATTAATTGCGGAATATGGAAAAAACCCCTATTATTTAAATTAACTCATTTCTGACTAAAATCTTTTGAAAATTCTGTTTTCCTGGAAGAGTCTGCCTGAAAATTCTCCCAGAAACATTCTGTGTCCCAAATGAAATAATGCAGTTTTAAGGCATATATTTTTCAATCACACGTGAAGTAGCTCACTCCCTTACTAGTGCTATTCATACAACCTATCTTTGGCTACCGTTTTTACTTCTGTATCCCCAAGCATGCATTGGCCAGGGTGTTTATGGTGACTGTGTAGCTGTAGAGCTTAGGAATCACATTTATTTCATTGGTTTGTAGAGCACCAGAGTGGAGCTCTGTCAGATCTTCATCTTGCAAGCCTAATCCTATCATCAACTTGTGGTGTGTTTTATTATTCCCTCCACATGCTTTAAAATATTTAAAACAGTAAAAAATATTATTCTTAAAAAAAATAGTCAAATCCCTTTATTACTTCAATCTTTGAGTTTAAACATTTTCTTTGCTCCTGCAATCCTGCCACAAACTGTAATAGAAGCCGATCCACATGAATTCCTCAGAACACAAAATTATCAAAATTCATTTATTTTTGGTTGTAAAGATACATCTTAGTTGGGACAAGAGAAGATAAGTTGGAATCATTAAACAAAAGAGCAGACAGCAAAGATCCCCAAGGCTGTCTTTTAGGATATCTTGACGAAGGACAGACTGTGTTGTAAAATGAATGAATCCAACCTTTAAGTCAATTAGACTGGTGATGTCAGTTAACATAAGAGGACAATAAGAGTCTTCCACACTCAGAGGACTAAGAAACATTGCAATACTAAGGAAGCAAAAAAACACACTGTGAAATGAAAGACAGTAATTTTTCACATAGTCACACATCTTTTCTTTAGACAACTGTTCAAAGTCAGTGCATGAATCTAAAGCAGCAAACTGTAGCATCAGCTTTAGTTATCAGAAACATTGCACAAATGAAACAGTAGAGGGTTACAGGTAGAATCTCCAACCTACCAAATGCTCAGAGAAAGGAAAACAACTTAATAAACACTTACACTGAATTAATTCTGAATTATTAATTTAAAATCTCCAGAAAACAGAAGGTACTTACATAGACCAGAAGAACGTGCCAGCTTTCACCCCTTGCTTGGCTGCAGTAATCCAAATCTAATGAGGAAAATATAAGAGGATTAGAATGTGTTCAGATCTCTAATGACTCTCTGAAATCAAAAGAAAATGTTTTCAAGACACATTCTTCTACCCTGAGCCTAGAAGTGAAAATTGCAGTTTTCAGCCTCGGCCCTAATTTGAAAACTTGGAGTGACAAACCTATGCAAGCTCTGTAGCAGTGGGTCAGCTGCTGTGCTGTAGACTTTCACCCCTAAATCTCTATGTTGCTTTTAATTAAAACCGTTAAGATTCACGGGCAGGAATTCCTCCCGTATTTAATTTAATTTTCAAAACTCAGCCACTACTCACCTGACCCTTTTATCGCTCAGGTTTTGGAGGGTACTCAGTTAAGAAAGGAACATACCTAAACACTAATCAGTGTCTGCATAAATGTCTCTCTTGCCCTATCCTACTATCAGCAGCCATCAACAGAAAATGCGTTAGAAGAGAGCACAAAAAAGGCACAGGGAGTGATGAGGTGTTAAGACTACAGGGAAGCACACCTTCCTACACAGATGTTTAAGAACTTCTTGAGCTCACCCGATGGGGTGATTAATGGAAACGATGGAAAAAAATCTCCATGAAATTTTCAAACCCCTTTTTCAATCCTTCAAGTCCCTTGTATTTTGCTAGCTATAAATCAGTTTGCAGCAGAAAGATCCAAAAGGTAGTCACACACTCCATGGGTGTATTTTTGATTTTGCTTGGTTTAAAACCTGCTGTTTTCACTGGGGTTGGGGTACCATTCTCATACTCTGAAACAAGTTATTAATACTTTCTCTTCCCACTCCTATACAACAATCATGACATTCCTCTGTATTTATTCCTTTTCAAACACAAGTGTGTTTGATCTTTCTCTAATGAAAGCCACACCATACTCCTGGTTATCCTCAGCACTCTCTTTCTCTTTTCTGTCCTATGACTCTATCCTATGACAAAGCAGGGAAATGAGAATGCCAGAACATCAGAAAGGTCCACAATCAAGGAAAGCAAATGAGGTTTTATCTCTACAGAATGAAATTTCTCTTGCAAGGAAGAACTATCCAAGTTATCTCAAAATCGTTTCAAAAGTTGCAGGGGCTTAAAGGCCAGCATTGTATATAGAGCTAAATGATTTCCTGCTATTATTTATGCATACAGCAATGCATACACTTCATGAGGAGTTAAGACAAAATATAGCTCCTTTATGTAATAATTGCAGTCTTTGGCTTACTTTGAATCATCTCTATGAAAATACATTCAAAGTCCCTGTATCTTGCTCAAACACATTTATAAACTGTCATCTGGACATGCCTCATTCAAATGTTGTGCCTGTATTATTCACACATCGGTTTTAATTTAAATTGATTTGGCACAGTCTAATGAAAGATCATTTGCACAATGAGGCTATAGTTAACAGCAATTAAATTTGGATATTATAATGTTACTTATGGGAAAATTGGTCATGTTTGCCTTATCATTGCCCTGGACACACCCCTTACTTCTTATCTTCTATTCCACCAAATCTGACTGGATGTAGTCCAATTGAATTAAAATCACAGCTATAAAAGTAATTTGTTTGCATTTTATTCTAACTCTTTGATAATGTATCCTCTTTTCCAGTGAATATTACATCCAGAGCAATGCTACAGAAATGGTATCTTACTAAGTATGTGCAGCAAGACCAAGAACAGAATGGCCATGGGTTTGCAGCCCACTCTTTTCATTTTCAGGTGCTTTTCCTCAAGAGTCTGATTTCAGGCTTGGTTCATATTTACACACACTCAGGCTGCCACCAAACAGGGAATCCCCCAGACATCTCCCCCAGCCCTAGACCAGCACTACAGTTTGCATGGCGACAATGATCACAAGATCATGTGGCTGCACAGTAACTGCCAAACAAAAAAAAGAAATGGCTTTGAATTTATATAGGAATTTGGGGGTTGTAGCTGAATAATAGGGATATTGTTTTCAGTATCTCAGGATACTGAAACTTGAATATCACAGCTCTGACAGGATGGGACAGAAGGGTGCAAGTGAACGTGAAAGATGAGGAAGTGTGCCTGCAACCAGTGACCGTGTCACTGAGCCCCCACTCTGCAGCCAGAAATATGATTGCAATGTAAGGATGCTTGTTTGCACCACATGAGTCAGCACAGGGTACATAACCAGCCTGAATACTGTGTCTAATTAAGCCAGTTATTCCTTACATATTCATTAGTGCATCATGGTAGTCTCAGGTCAAAAAGGGCCCACACTTAAAGCAATTACATTTTCCTTTGCATTGCAGATTTATTCATAGAGAAAAACCCAGCCATGGCAGAGAAAGGAGGTCAAATACGCATTCAGCATGAAGTGTATGTCAGCTCCCACTGCTGTTATGCTCTGTCTTGCTCTGCATTTTCCCCAGAGCACATTTATTTTTCTTTGAAAAAGTCTGTGTTCCTGCAAAGCCTAAATAATTTTGCAGATAGCTTGTTAGTACCTTCCCAAATATAAGCCCAGGGAATTCTGTATTTTAATTTTACCATCTGCAAACTCTAGTTTGACTTTCTAGTGCTTTGGCCCACACAGGCCCAAGCTGTCCAGTCTGCCTGGTTGTGTAAATGAGACCAGCCAAGTTCTACCCTCAGCAGCTGAAGATGTCCCGTGGTGCTCCTGTCTTAGCACAGCTGAATTCACCCCTGACCCTGTGTATTTTAGACAATGATTTTAAACATGTGTCAAAAGACACTCTCCCTCCAGCCAGGCAAGTAAAATACTTGTCATCCTGACAGATGACTAACTGGATCATTGGTACATTGCCAAGGCAGCCAGCACATCTGTGAGAAAGAGGTCTCTGTTCTTGTTGAGCGTAGTGTGAGCTTCACGATTGTCACCTGCAAAGAGCATGCACACCTTTCTGTGCCAGGGGCAATGCACTTCAGTGGAGATCACTCCTGGTTGTGCAGTTCTAAGGGAAGTAGGGGCAGCCTAAAGGCACCCAGACTGGCTTCAGAGAGGAAAAACTGCACCTGCCAGTATTTCACCTCAGGAATGCAGCCATTTACATTGGCATTAGCTGTTCAAATGAGTACATGTGTCTGCTGCACTTGAAATAAGATCAGTAGGTAAGACAAGGATCTGTTGAAGTCAAAAATCAGCAAATCAAAAGGCCTGTATCTGTCTATGACAGCTGAGTGAGTCTGAATGACTCCATCCTGACTTTGGCAGGCAGAGCCAGATTCAACTCAAGCTTACAACAAACTACTACTACTGGATCTCTGCTCTCCTTTGTTTTTTAAGGGGAAGGGAAAAAAAAAAAACCCAACCAGCCCTTTGATTTATTTAAACCCAAACTAAGAAAATTCAACACTATCCACCATCATACCTAAAACTCCTACTCAGCAACACGTTTGTAGAGACATCTTTCAGCACTCAAGAGAAGCAGCTGTCATTGAGGTGGAAGAATTTCTATTTGCATTGACCATGCTCCAAATAAAATACCCAGATTGTTTTAGAGTTGTGACACTGCTGATGAATCTAGTGGTAGCTATTTCTACTAGAAATACCCTTTGTTACACAGACCCTTTAGTAGATAGGCAAAATTAGACAACAGACTGGAGCAACACAAGTTTATTTGCTATATGGCTACAGGATTGTAACTCCAGCAGTTGGCAGCAAACTCTTCCTGCAGCCTTATCACCGTTGAACACCTCTCACTGTCTTTAAGTTAAATTCATTGTCTTTCAAGGCAGACTACAAGTCGTGCAGGAGGGCAGGATAGGAAAAAAGTTACTGGATGCCCTCTCAACCTTGTCCATTCAAAACAATTGAAATTAAGAAGTGAATGTGGGTTATTGTTCTGCAAGGTCAGCACCATTTGTGAGCTTGTGCAATTTATTTGCTGTATATAAATACGTTGAGTTTAACTGTTAATATGTTAGAATTCTACAATCAGCCGTTTAACCATGTCAATTGTCCACTCTTGGCTTGTGTAGGGGACAAGCCTAATTGTATTGCAAACTATATAAAGGCCATATTTCTGAATTCATTTGCTTAAGCAGAGAGAACAGAAGTAAATATTTGAAAAATAATAAGTGATCAACCACTCTGTCTTCCTGCCATGCCACAGGAAATCAACAATATCTAACTTTTCCAATACAGAAATTGAAATTAAATTATGAAAATTATGAAATTGAAATCAAATTATGAAACCAGAGATCAAACCTAGTACACTGGCAAGTGTACCAAGAAATATAAAGTACACATGCTTTCCTAGACACATATCAAACATATGCTATAAGCTGAATTACTTTTATTTTTAAATCCTCTGTGTTCAACGACTACTGTACTCCTCCTTTATTTATGGATGAAAGTAGATAAGGCTAAGCAATAGGTTATGTATCAATGCCATATGAAACATGAAGTCTCAGGTTCTCCCTTCTTCTTACTGCTAGAGACATTTGCACACAGGTACTTCATACAGAGTTATTCAAGATAGCTGTGGAATTTTCTTTGAAAATCTGCACAGAACGTGGGATACCTCCCTGGTATTAATCTTCCATGGATAAACAAGAGCCCACAACTTCACAAAGGCTGACTCGTATTTTTCGGAATGGGAAATCCCTTCCTCATCCAGGCAGAGGTGGGAAGGAGGAAATCACAGCATTTCCTAGTAAAGAAACGAGTACAAGATTGGTGCAAGCATGTGGAATTAATACCACTCCAGCACCATCTGCAATTTGTTCTGCCAACAAGGTAAAATGTGGAGTAGCCCCTTCTTCTTAAAAGACATAAATGTTCTCACAAACTTGGGAACTAAGCATTGCCTTCTTGCCTAGACAGAAGATTTTTGGTACAAGAAGTCTATTAAATAAGTAGACTCAGAATCCTTTTGCTTGTTCATGGCTTAAGCTACAGATAAATAAAAATATTTATAAAATAGAATCATAGACATCCCTCCTTCTGCTTCCCCTACTAATCAACAAAGTGATTGCAAAACCTGTTCAGGGTGCAAAGGCAGATGACAGCTTTCTGAAGCTCCTTCTGTCATTATCAGACAGACAAATTTACCAAAATTCAAAAAATGGTTTAATTCTAAGAATTGATATATAAATTTGGATGAATCAGGAACATCAAGTTAAGATACAGGGTGATGATAGTTAATGTCTACAAGCATACCTTGAAGACTGTAAAGACAGCCTCACAAGCATGCTGTCTGTTACCTAGGAATGTCGTGGCCATGTTTAAGGATTAACTTAACATCTCAAGCTGGTCCCCTTTTGAGGGTTGCAGTCTTTAAAAGGTTGATAACTGATTAAAGCTACATAAAAGGCATCCTAAACATCCATCAATACCTTCATAATTAGGATATTTCTGAAGTGAAAGACATCTTTTCAACCCAAATTCAGATCCAAGCCAGGTTACCTTCTGAAGGTAACCTCTGTCCCCAGTAACCACAGACCAGCAGTTTTATACCTTTCATCTTCTGACCTTGAAAAGGCTAATGGATTATTTCTAAAGATCTTGAAAGATCACTAAAAAAAAAAAGCAACATATTGTCTGTAGTGTAAACTTAAATTCAC
Source organism: Rhipidura dahli (assembly GCA_013399225.1). NCBI lineage: Eukaryota > Metazoa > Chordata > Aves > Passeriformes > Rhipiduridae > Rhipidura > Rhipidura dahli. The sequence goes on from VXAC01007788.1 coordinate 372,456, forward strand.
TACATCAAACCAAGACATGGAAAACTACTGGTTAACAGAAGCCAAAGACAGCTGGGGCCTAAATTTAGTGCCTAAAGTTACTTGGGATGAAAACAGTGTGTCAGTGTCATGAAAAATGAGCAGTAAACTTAGTTTCTCCCATGGGCCCTGATGCTCACCATTTCTGTGAGATGCTGTTGCAGTATGAGGAGTGGTTTTATGGCTGTTTCCTATGAAACACTTTTGTTTTGAAAACAAGGTGGTTTTAAGCTTATATAATAAATCAACATTGTATACTAAATCAGGAAGTCCCATAACCAGCAAGAGCACCCTGAAACACTTCCAAGCTACTTTTCCTCCCCCTTCTCTCTTTCCTAATGCTATTAATTTTCTCATAAGTCCTGAAGTAAAAGCATTCAGATACTCATCTGCCAAATCCCACTGGTGTCTGTGGTAATCTCGCTGTTTTCCAGCAAAAGACCAAGTATTAGAACTAAAGAAAGAAAGAGCACCAAACCCCCCATGTTTTCATACCAGTTTCCAGGAGCAAGAAGATGTTTCAGAGATTATCAATGTTAAATGACATTTTCTTTTAGGCAGTTTTAACCACAATACAAGGCTGGGAGTCTCAGACACTTTTCTTGCATTCTTGCACAGAAAAATAGTAATTCCCAATCCTGTGCAAACCATATCCCAACTCTGCACATTTTGAGTACTTCAATTTGAGACCCAGGACCTAAAAAGAGACAGCTGAATATATGATATGACAGAGAGGACTCCTGTGGATATGCAGACCAGGTATCCCTTCCTACCCCCTTAATTGTACTGTCTTATCTTTCAATACCCAGCTATTTTGGGCAGTCTATGTCAATGTCACATTTAAAGAAAATTATAAAAAGGAGTTTAGAAACTGACTGTATCTAACCAATACACAGACAGAGGTAACTTCTTCTCTTACAAAAATCTGCACTTCTCTTGTCAAATGTGCAATTCTTGCACATACAAGAGATCCATCACCTTCTCATCCAGCTATTTTGGCCACTCTATCAGGTTTGCCAAACTTATGGGTTTCCCTCGTATTGTGTGTATGGGGATTGAATTATAACCCTTACTCTGTGTGTTTGCTTCCAATTTTCCGATGACACATCCAGTTTATTACATTATTTGTGTCTTTCCTTTTTAACAATTCTTCAGAACAACTGGTTTATTTCATCATCCCTATGTGGGCATGTAACACCCTCATGCATACACACCCCATCCCCTGAGGATTTCATCCAGCATAAGGTCACCCACTGTTGTGCAACTTTCTCGAACTCTTCTCGGATGACATTTTCCATCCAGAAAGTCTTTTATTCCCTGGAATAGCATAGGTGTAGGAATTAACAATGTTCCCTACACAACACAGCAGGTGATGAAGTATTCATAGACTTATATTATACTTCAAAAATACCATAGTTTAAAAGTAGAGACAAGCCCCAACAGTTAGTTCTCCACTAACTCCTACTTAACCATGCTTAAGGTAAGATGCAGAATTAACTTTGCAATGCATTTAATTTGCAATTAATTTCCAGCTGCTTAATGAGTTGTCACACAGCAGTTGAGCCACAGGATTGTCTATGAGCTCGACTCCAGACTGCAGCAGGTTTGAAGTGCGTGGCTCTGGCAATAGCTGAGACAAAGAGGTTACACGCTGCTGCTCTTCCACTGCTCCTAGTTTTGATCCTGATTCTTTGCTGACATTGGGAAAGATAATAGGTGTGTTTCTCTCCTCTCATCACCATGCCAAAAGCTAACCCAGGGCACAGCTAGACAAGGGAGTGCCTACACTCACTGACAGATTTTACAACAGCACAAATACCTCATTCTGGCTCATCTACAGCCAGACACATCTGCCTGCAGCCCAAAATTGCCTTGTCTCACATTTTTTGCAGACAAAATGACATGCAGACAACACACACACACTTGCTAAGCCTACAAATATCTGAGTAACTTCCTTTAGTCTCTTGGGGATATTTCTGTCTTAAGAGATTTGGGGGATGATACAGATCAATTTAGCAAACAAATGACAGATTATGGTGTTCCCAACCCACTTCTGATTTCCCCACGTCTACCATCTCCCTCTTTTGTGAGGTTAATTTGTCAGACAGCATTTAAACTATAGTTCCCTAAGCCATCAGTGCAATAAAATGTGCAATGCACCTTGGCTTCCTGCACTTAAAACTTACTGGTTTTACTTTTGTAGTCTAAGCAAGCCAGTACAGCAGGCACTAATAGGGGAAAGTGCAGCAGAAGCAAGGGGACTGTCTTAGCTGCAGTAACACAGAACACTTTGAAGGATTCCACTTCCTTGCCCAGAATAAGGATTCAGAGCTAGACAGACCAAGTCCAACACTAATCTAAGAGACTGGATGTAGTTCAGCCTCTGCTGCTGTGCTCAAGGCAGAAATTAATCCTCAAGTTTCCACAGCCTCTGCAGTAAGTCAGGTAACAGTGATTACTTGTGGACTTAACTAATAGCTATGAAATTGTGCCATGCTATGCTGACAAAATATTTATACTAAAACTGCTCAAGAACATTACTAGGACAAAAACCTGAGAAACCCATAATGAAAAGGAAACATTATGCCATAGTAACAAAATGATAGTGTTACACTGCTGCCTCAAGGGAGGGTTTTTTCCTAGCAGCATCTAATTTATACTTATCAGTGCAAGCACCTTTCCATAGTCAATGGATTTATTATTCTGAAAAGCAAAAGCCAACTCAAAACATTACATTAAACTGATAGACAGAGGGCCAGCCAGGGTTGGGGGGGTGGGGGGTAGGGATTAGGTACAAATTGTTCACATATGTTTTTTTAAATTATTATTATTGGCTATGTTCCACAGCACAGGGGGAAGGTAGAAGAGGGAGGAAGAAAGAAGTAGGAGGGAATTTGAAACTTACTGGTTGACCTCCCCACCATCTGTGATTGAATTTCTCTCGCCCTCGAAGACTGAAGCTGGCATCAAACACTGGGTCATACATCGAATTGCCAACAATCCCATGTGATTCAGGATAGAGTCCCTTTGTGCAGAAGTAGATTAATTAGTAAAACCCTAATGCACACAAATGCAGTGCTTCATAGCTATCTGCAAATACCACTAAATTATTTAAAAGTAAGTATCTTTGTAACTACATACCAGAAACATTTTTGATTTTCACATAAGAGCATTTCAATCTGGCTGTAGTAATGAAAGCAGTAAGAGATGATTGAATTGTGCTAAATAGCATAAAAACTCCTGTTACTCAATGCTTTCAAGTTTTTCACACTGTTTAAAAGTTATTTTGAGGTCATCAAAGAAAAAGCAAAAATGTATGAAAAGAAGATATATTTGTACTTTCAGTTCTCCTTTCATGAATGCCCTTTCTGGACAGAGTAATTCATTCTCTGGTTGCAAGAGTAACACTTAGCATTTCCATTTTATAGTATTTTATCTTCATGAGTGCTTCTGTGAGATAAGTTATTTCCAAGAAAAACAATTGAGGCAGGTCACCCAAAGCCATGGCTTTATATCACAGTTTGTCCTGCAGTAAAAGCAATTTAGGGAGAAAAGCAGAGAATTCCTTTCTCTAGGCCCCCTCCCGTCCCAGCCTATTCTTTCTCCATACCCTCCTGTCTCATCCATTTAAACACTTGTGCAGTGGCTGCACAAAAAAAAAAAAAGGGCAAAAGATTGCAGGTGCAGTTGGAGACTCCCTTATAGCAGCTTTGGGAGCACTGTCAGTGTCATACAGGTTGGGGACAGCCCGGCTGCCAGCGCAGCGCAGCCACGGCTGCTCTCACTGCAGGGCCAGCGCAGCGCCCAGCCGCACTCAGCAGCTGCCTGCTGCAGGCTGCCTGCTGGGGCAGCCCCACTGCCTTCGGCTGCTCAGCCGAGGAACAGCTGCTGGTTGTACTCCAGGCAGCATTTCAGCGGTGGGTTTTTTTCACCGAGGAAAACTTTGACCTGTAATTATGCAGCAGTACAAATAACTGCAAAAGCAGGCATAAGAAAGCCATAGGAAAGCTGTGGCAGTGTATTCCAGTCCATTTCAGCATCCCAAAATAAAAGAAAATACTTAATCTCTTTTTCTTCAAAATGAAGAAAATACTTAACATAAATAAACACCGAAGAGGATGGACAAAGAAACAGTTATATATATATATATATATATGTATTTAAACCTTGCTTCCCATTACACGTTTCTACTTCAGTGCAACATTTTATCATGAAAAAAATCTTTCTCAGGGACTTACAGTAGCAAGGGTGTACAAGTTGGGGAATGTTTTTGTAGGGTAGACGGGTCGCATGTAAGGAGAATGTGTTCCACAAGATCCTGAAAAATCAATAGCAATTGCAAACATGAGGAAGCAAAGCTCTTAGACATGGAAAACAAAAACAGAGAAAGTAATTTCTGTGACTAAAAATGATGCAGAAACTTGTTAAATTTTAACGAATTTAAATGAACTTTCTGCTGCTTAACAGCAGTCAGCAGTAAGGGCAGTAGTGAATTACTCTCACACTCTTTGTACGTCACACTTAACAACTGAAATAATGCAGCCAGACAACTACAGAACCAGCTACATTCCCACAGACTGGGTTTTTTCCTGAGATAGTCTCCATCCAGAGTCATTGGAATTATGTTGTTAAGGAAAATACGGGTTTCTTTTAAGTGATAAATACACCAAAGCTGCAGTTTCACACTGGGCTTTGTGGCCTCAGGCCTCATATCATAGAATCATTTAGGTTCGAAAAGATTTTCAAGATCATTGAACCCAACCATAGTGAGCTACACAAATGTGAGGGCCAGGACACACACAGGGGAAAAAAAAACCCAATACACTTCAAGGGTATGGGCACACACACACAAACTACCATATAAAGAGGCTCAACTATGCAGTGCATCCAGTACTCCACAAACCAGAGGGATGCCTATTCCCAGGGAGGTGAGTGCAGGGCATGTTTTCAGCCAGTTAACAGGTATCCAGATACAGCTTCTGCAGCCAGTTATCCAGACCTCTGGCATTTCTGAATCAAGTGGAAATTTTCGTGGGCACCTCACAAATGGCCTGTAAGCATGCATGATATGTATCACGTACTAAAGATGCATTTCTTTGCTGACAAAACCACAGGAAGGTCACAGATTCTGAGCAGCATTTCCCAAAGCAGCAGCTGTGTGTTGCATTAATCAGGGTGCTTTCAAATCACCAACTGATACCACCTAATGTAAAGAGGACTTCATCTCCATGCTGACCCTTCTGTTGGGCCAATGAACAATGAAGGCAATTGGGCTGCAAGAGACTGTCTTCCATTATTGACAAAAAATAGATGTACTCACGCAGTTTTTCAATATTGGGCATGACCTTGTTCCCTTTCTTCATATATGATGCACGGAAACCATCAACAGAAAAGATGATCAAAGGAGGACGAACAAAGCTAAAGACAAAAGCAGCAGGAATATAAGGCAACATTTCAAAACTTTAGTTTTTTAATTTCTACTTGCTCAGTGGGCCTCCAGGAAATCTAAAAGTTCAATTACTGTATAAACTACATATCTGTAGCCTTTTACATATTTAACAGACCAACAGAAACTGATAATCCTCACACTTAATGACAGCCAGTATTCATTTGTAGTCAGTGAAATGGCTGCTATCCATCATAAAAGAAATCTTCCCTGAGCAGCTAAAAACATATAACCCATAAAGGCAAAGTGCTTCTAGAAGGAGATGGAGAAAGAAGATCACCATGCATAAGTACCCAGCCCAGCACACAATCTCTAGTTAAAAACCATGTCCCATGATAGCTGGTCTTCTTTCTTAAAAGAAGTCCAGGTGGCATTTGGAGCAACGTTTGTGAGGCATAGTTCATTCTAATATACTGAAGATGACAGTATTTCATGTTATTTAATTACTTTTTAAATTTACTACCACTACTGAGAGTCAAGCCCAAGCAGGCAGATACTTGTCATGGATCGACACACCTGGGCTTCTAATGTCATCTGCTGCAGGGGTTAGCAGCTGTCATTGTCACCAGGAGAAGCATCTCCAAACTATCCTCCCAACAGCACAGGCTGGGCTGCAGCCCAGCACAGCACCTGAGCAGATGCTTACCTTTAGGGATAACAGTGAGACAAATAGTTTCAGAAGTGCTTGCTTTCTCCATGTTACTCATGGGCTCAAATTCCTCACTAAGTCAAGCCTGTACCCCAGTGCAGTTTAGAAATCCTTTCATTTAAGAACATAATGCTAAAAGTACCAAATTCCATTTAAAAAAAATAGCCTGAACTGTGTTCACATATGGCTTAACCTGAATTTTACTGAAAGCAGAACAACCTAAGCCTTTCCACTGACTCCAGAGGAGTCTGGTTACCTTCTCTATGCACGTGGGTGAAGCAGGCAAACCCAGCAGCAGGTGATTGAAGACCGAGAGTTCAAAACCATATATCATCCACCAATACTCAACCAGCAGCTCAAAGGCAAATGCATTACAATATTATGAGCCTAAATAAAGGCAGATGCATTACAAAATTATGGGCCTACCTGTACAAACAGTGAAGCCCAGGAAAGCATCCAACCCACAGTCATTCAGCCTGCATGACAGGGCCAGTGCAAAAATGTGATGGGCAGAGGTCCAAGGCAGAGCTGGGGACCACTGACTTTGCTGCATTTGCCTTTCCAGGTGCAAGCAAAACACTTACCCTGCTGGACATTCAGGAGCCTTTATCTCTTCACAGTCATCATCCACCCAGTGGGTTTCTCCTACCAGAAAAGTCACATTGGAGTTTCAAAAAATAAAAAATACAAAAATCTGTGGATATAGCTACAAGTTTCACAGAAAAAAACATACATAAAAAATAAAGTCTTGCTCCAATCAATGGACTGACTTGTCATACTTCCCATGAATAATGAGAATGTCTTTTCACAAAGCTGAACAAATGATCTGGTTATATTCTATTCAACAAAAATATCCAAACTAGCACTTCTACAAGCAGCTCTTAAAACTGGATTTTGAAGTGTCCTTTTGACCACAGGAGAAAGTGGTAATGCTTTAGACACACAGTGGTCATCTATTTTAATTTTTTTATTTTTGATCTGTCAAAACCAGGTAGTGCTGCTTCTGGCTGTGAATTCCCACCCTTCTCCCATCAGTTCTGATGTCTCCATGAGCTGATTCAGCTAGCTAAGGGCACAAAGCAAAATTCATTCTGGGGAAGAAAAACAACTCTAAATAATTTTCAGCTGGTTTAGAGAGGTGATCAGCTCATGGATCAGGTGAGACTCAAGCTAAAAAAAGCATTAAATGCCCTTTCAGAGGCAGATTAGTTAAAATTACTTCATGTAATCAACGATTTTCTTCAGGTTTTCACTGCTGAGTGTTGTCTATAGAGTGACTCATGACTTGCACTTTCACACATCAATTGAAAAAACCAAATTATTAACTAATGAGTCTGCTTCCTGAACCTGGCACTATTGAAATAACTGCAATTCAATTAAAAGAACAAAACAAAAAAAGTCATAGAAAAGACCTGCAGGAAATGTGTGCTGCAGCAATTCCAACGGACCATTACAAGAGGTGGAGGGACAATTTCCAAGAAAAAGAAAACAAAAAACACACTATCCTCACACAGGCAAAGGCACGAATAAAGAGGAAACACTGTTTTCACATAAGGCTTAGTCCTGTCAAAGTTCCAGGGTCGTTGATACAGTTTGTTATTAGCCAATTTAACAAAGATTATGTACATTAAGCTGGAGACATAAATTCCTCTGTCTTAACCCTTGTGAGAGGAAGCTCACAAAAAAGGCAGGAACTGTTTAAGTGGTCCCAGCTTCAGGTTTCTTTAGGAAGGGGAAGGACAATCTACAGGAATTTGTTGGAAAAAGACATATGTCATTTGGATTCCCAACAGCAAAACCCAAGTAAACAAAAAGGCCCATTTTCGGTGTATGGATGGATCTGGACTATTACAATTTTGTGAACATAAGCATTTGTCCAAAATGGTGAAACAATTTCCAACTGTAACCCTTGCCCCAGTAAAGTTAATGAATGAAAAAAAACTAAGAACTAGCTGAGATACAAAAGCAAAAACCTGTAGAACTCATTACAAAGGATCAGAAGACCTGCTGTGAATGGCAGACACATTAGGCAGGCAGGATACGCTCTAAAAGAGCAGAGCAGTGGATGAAAATAAAGTCTTTACCCACCCACCAAGCCCTGCGGGCTGTTCTGCAGCCATGGTGTGTCATGGTCATCTGCAGCCCAGGCCACTCACCTGGGAGTAATAGCCCTTGGATTCTTTCAACTCCTCTTCCACGAGAAACAAAGCCTACAGATGTTAGGCCAAGTAGTTTGAGCAGGAGCTTTTGTGGTGGGGGTGGAGAGAGGTCTTTGGGACAGAGATAACATATCTAGGAATGCTCTGTTCCTTCTGAGATCATTAGATATCACTGCACTCCCTGTGATGCAGGCAAATGCATCTGACCACTTTAGAGCTTTCTTCTTCATCCACCTCTGCCTCTTCTCTTTCTACCATTTTCCCTACGGGCAAAGATAACATCCTTCTACAAATTATATGTATTTACCTTTGCTAGTACCCAGAAAATTACAAATGCGATTTCCCATTTCCCCCACCTCCTAAAAAAAAAAAAAAAA